>JALIZF010001276.1:0-211919 GCA_029948255.1 Telmatactis stephensoni | reverse complement strand
TGGCTGTTCCACTAGATCTGGTCGAGACAAAGATTGTGCCTTCTTTCGAGTGCCTTGTGTGGTCACAAATAGAGGGGAATTAGAAGAGGAGCTTTCTCGAGAACGGCGAACATGCTGGTTATCCGCCATTAGTCGGGAACACTTGACGGACAAAATCCTAGATTCCCAACATGTTTGTAGCCGACATTTTGTTTCTGGTAAAGCTGCTAGTCTATGGGATAGATATAATGTTGACTGGGTGCCCACTTTAAACTTGGGACACTCAAAAACCATTCCAAACGCTTCGAGCGCTGAAGCGAAGAAAGCAAGTGCAAATCGTGTGAAGGAAAGAAGAAAGCGAAGTTTGGAATTGCAGGCTTTGGAAGTCGCCGAAAAGGTTACAAGAATTAATGAGCCAGGACTTTGTGTTTCAATATTGACTTTGATACAGTAGATTTAACAGAATCTGTCGAAGGAATTGAAAAAGACAGCAACGAAGATTTAACAGAATCTGTCGAAGGAATTGAACAAGACAGTAACGAAGCAGCCTCTGAACCAGCACCAGCAAACTGTACAGATGACCTTTTAGCATCAGCTGCACAATCACTAAAACTGGTGGATAATGCATCCCAAACAGAGGAGTTTGAGTCACTAAAACTGGTGGATAATGCATCCCAAACAGAGGAGTTTGAGTCACCACGCTGGGCATAAATGACCCCGGAATCGCTCATCAAAATGTCATCGTTTTACTCAAACCTTCATATCTTCAAGAGTCTTCCATCGATTGGGACAAAATTTTCGGAGGTGGCCTATTACATTTGGCGCTTTATTTTTCTTATGCAGAAAGTTACCATTTACGTCATTTTGACGTCATAGTGAATTGTTACAATTCTCGAGAGAATCCAGATCATCTCCAGAGTTTCTCAAAGATACATATGTTGATAGCAAATAACATTCTCTAACATTTGGTGTAATTTTTATTTCGATGCGACAACTCGTTGCTGAGTTATAAAGGATATTTAATTTACGATGACGTCATAAAAATGACGTCACTGGGGCTTAATTAATGGCTATTAGAAGCTATTGAAAATAGGAATTCACATTTGAACGATCATTTAAGACTACAATAACATGTTTGCACATTAAAAAGCTACAATTTTCAGTCTTTGAGCTTTATTAGAGATATATTAGATTATTGGTGACGTCATTATGACGTTGAATGCTGTTACTAGAAATTTGTCATTAGTATTTCTAGTACTTATCTTCAAAAAATCAAAAATCAAAAATCATACGATTGGAAGGACTTAGGAGCTCTTTCGATATGCAAAATATAGAGGTAAATGATTTGCTAACAAAAAAGTTATACCAAGACGTTATTACTCGGGCTACCTGTGGTAGCTCGAGTCTAGGTTTACCTTTTCGGTCTATCAATCTATCAACGTCGCAAATCGGCAAATTACCCAGAAGCCTTTGGGGTACACTGTTGACCACGAGGCTTCCTGTGGTCGCGAGAGATTGAGAACAAAATGGCGGACGCTATCAATCGGAAGTTTTCAGATTTTTCGAACTATTGGCTTTTAATCTCAAGATACTTTGCTTTAATCGTTAATATCGAATTCTCGAATTTAGTGATGACCTTCTTACCAGCTGTTGTAATCATTACAACTTATAATGTATTGATCGTCCAAGAACACGAGACAGATCGATTTGTGGGCAGCGAACTTCACTTGAGGACAGACCACAGGAAGCCCATACAAGCTTTGAGAGCTGAGAGTTAAAAATGAATAAAAAAATTAATCACTTACATGAAGTCTTGTTTACGTCGTCTTTAGTCTTAATTAGCGATTTCAAGCCATTATAGCGAGTTTTAAAAAATCTCCCCTTCCCAACTAAAGGAGAAGACATTGTCTTCTCCTTTAGTTGGGAAGGGGAGATTTTTTAAAACTCGCTATAATGGCTTGAAATCGCTAATTAAGACTAAAGACGACGTAAACAAGACTTCATGTAAGTGATTAATTTTTTTATTCATTTTTAACTCTCAGCTCTCAAAGCTTGTATGGGCTTCCTGTGGACAAGACATGTAAGACAACGGAGATATTGTCGTTAATTATTAAGATCAGTATTTGTTTAAATTAATAATATTTCACCACTGCTTGCACATAATATTTGCTTACACGGCCGTTGTCTACAGTCATGCTCTTCCTGAGAGCCGTGTTAAAAACGAACCGTAATTAACTTGAATATCTACAATGTTTATTTTAACTAGAAAGACTAGGAAATTCTTGCCTTTGTGTAATAAGACTAATAAGGTGACTAGGGTGTATTCAATAATTAAGCCAGGAAACAGGAATTAGTAAATGGTGCAAAATTACACCAAATAAACAATGGAAAACAAATGATTTTTTATTATTAACTTATAAACATTTAGTGCAATCTGTATTTTGTACAATGTCATGATTAAGCTTGTACTGAATGCACTTTATTGTCAATCATGCTCAATGTTAGCAGATAAAAATATAGTGATGGATAATCATGGAAATGATAGTAATGTTTATGAGACCTTATATTAGCAACAATTGAAGAATAATTTTAGAATGTACAAAATGATATTTTCAATCAATGAAAAGTGATACTCAACCACAAATTTGTACAAGCTTTGTGCAACCATGTTCACAGAAACAAGATAAAGTGGATTGAGTTGAAGATATTACTGTATGTAGTAGTATCAGATTGATGTGCATGGAGGAGCTATATATGGTATCAGTAATAAGCATATAGATATATTGTATGACATTACACTTCTTCAAATAAAGCATCAGCAACTGACTACTGCTATAATCATTGATCTGCTCCATATTAAAAACATGGGAATACATGTATTGAAAAGTTGTGTTAAGAAACTGAAATGATTTCATAGAAAGGTAACTGTGGTACTTCTAGAATCTACCAATGTGACAACAGCAATATCAAAATCATTTTAACTTGGACATCGAAACAGTCTGCCACAGTTTGTAAGTTTTGTTTCCATAAATCAAAGTAAAAAAGTGCAGAATAGAAATTTAAATTGTGTGAGCTATAATGTATTATCTATAGATCATATTGGATCATTTGGTAGGCATTTACAAAATAAAGCAGACTGTATACTGTATATGTCTGGCATGATAAAAAGACCAGCAGTATATTAATAACTATACTATATTAATAACCATGATGTGGTACAATTATGTACAAACTACTTTCTCCCCAATATAATTTGTGTTCTACTCTGGGAGTACTTGTCATGCATTTTTGCAATCAAAAGACACTGACAAGTCAAACTGGTTTCCATCAACTTCTGTTCTCCATTTCTCCCCAAGTACTATACACAGGTGTAGCCCGAGTGAACGCCTATTAGGCGTCTAGTTTTATTACATATATCTCATTGTTTACCATACAGTTATAACTATACTGAATAACGTCTTGGTATAACTTTTTTGTTAGCAAATCGTTAACTTTTATATTATGCATATGTATAGAACTCCTAAGTCCTTCCAATCGTATGATTTTTGATTTTTGAATTTTTGAAGATAAGTACTAGAAATATTAATGACAAATTTCTAGTAACAGCAATGAATGTCATAATGACGTCACCAATAATCTAATATATCTCTAATAAAGCTCAAAGACCAAAAATTGTAGCTTTTTAATGTGCAAACATGTTATTGTAGTCTTAAATAATCGTTCAAATGTGAATTCCTATTTTCAATAGCTTCTAATAGCCATTAATTAAGCCCCAGTGACGTCATTTTTATGACGTCATCGTAAATTAAATATCCTTTATAACTCAGCAACGAGTTGTCGCATCGAAATAAAAATTACACCAAATGTTAGAGAATGTTATTTGCTATCAACATATGTATCTTTGAGAAACTCTGGAGATGATCTGGATTCTCTCGAGAATTGTAACAATTCACTATGACGTCAAAATGACGTAAATGGTAACTTTCTGCATAGGAAAAATAAAGCGCCAAATGTAATAGGCCACCTCCGAAAATTTCGTCCCAATCGATGGAAGACTCTTGAAGATATGAAGGTTTGAGTAAAACGATGACGTTTTGATGAGCGATTTCGGGGTCATTTATGCCCAGCGTGCACTAAAACTGGTTGATATATCATCCCAAACAGAGGAGTTTGAGTACCTTTTCGAGTAGAAACGACCAGAATGTTTCAGCGAAAGGTACTTTCTCGAATTTGATGATTGCGACGAAAGAATAAGATTCTACACTGGTTTGCCTTGCTTTTCTATTTTAAAGAAAACATTCAACCATGTCTCACCCCATGTGTCATACAAGAGCAAAAGGCTCACTCAGTTTCAGGAGTTTGTGCTGGTCCTGGTAAGACTCAGACTGAATGTTTTTATGCAAGACTTGGCATATCGGTTTGAAATATCAAGGAGAACTGTGAATAGAATATTTCATGCCTGGATGGGAATTATGGATGAGAGGCTTTCCCCTCTTATCTACTGGCCAGAGAGAGAAGCCTTGCAAAACACTATGCCGCAGTGCTTCCAATATTCATTTGGAAAGAGGACAACTGTCATCATCGATTGCTATGAAGTATTTATTGACAAACCAAGCAATTACCTGGCCAGAGCACAAACATTCTCTAACTACAAGCACCATAACACCATAAAAGTGCTCATTGGCATTACCCCTCAGGGTACAGTGTCATTTGTCTCTCAAGCGTGGGGTGGGCGCACGTCAGACAAATTTATCACTGAAAACTGTGGCTTTCTTGATAAGTTATTACCTGGGGATATGGTTATGGCTTGTAACGTTCTGTGCTCTCTGACGTCTTTATTGGAACTAAGCATAACAACTACAGGATACAATTACATACTGTTGATAATTATATGATAATCCAATAAACGTCTATTACGTAACATCCCCCTTCCTTTGAAGTTGAATAATCCAAGACAAATCCTTGTACATTGTACTAATTACTTAAGTTAGTTGAATTTGTTTAAAAAATGCAAACACTATATGTAATGTATAAAGAACGAAAGAGCGTGTTTTATCGGCTGATAAAGATTCGAGCCGAAGGCGAGAATCTTTAGCGCCGATAAAACACGCTCTTGAGTTCTTTATACAACTTATCAAACTCCTAGTATAATTCATATGTAAAATATCTTATAAAAAAGATATTTCTGAGAGGTTTTCTCGTTTGAAGTAAAGTAACTGTACACTTTTGCAGAAAACTGGGTTTAATTATAAGTATCTTGTTATCGAATAATAGTGAAACAATGTTTCTTTGATGAGCTGCATTCATAAGATACAACGTGCAGATATTTAATTGCCTGTGGGAATTGTTTAAAGCTGAAAACCATTTCAAAATATAACTATCCAGGGAATTCAAACTTATTACTATTCATGATGATGCGAAAAGTTAGTTCAGTTTATCGACTGAGAGCAATAAGCTGTTCCCGAGAATAACGCTGGTATAAACGAAGGAAAATGAGGCGTTTCAGGAAACCTAAGTCTAAAGAAGAAGAGGCCAATTGTGTAGGCTCAAGTGTCCCAAAGAACACAAAATATGTAACAAAATGGGCAGTAACTCTGTTTTGCGACTGGCAAAAGGCCCGGAATAATAAAAAGGCAGAGTTTGAAGAAACTAGTTTCAATTTTGGCGACATTAAAACTCTGCAAGATTGTGACACAAATCTGGAGGAAATGGGAGCGCAGACATTAAATTTCTGGATGATTAAATTTGTGCAAGAAGTTGCCAAAAAAGACGGCGACCTGTATCCACCGAAGACATTAAACAGCATTGTGTGTGGTATAAACCGATACCTGGAAGACAAGAACGACTACAACTTCATGGATAAGAGTGATAAAAGGTAAGTTTTCAATGTTAAATTAAAACAATATGAGTAAATCATACCGTAAGCTTTATATAAAGACTTTACCTTCTTATTCTAGATTTTCCTTGCTAAGAAAAGTCATGGACGCCGAAATGAAGAGGAGATACTTTGGTCTAAAGGACTGTTAGGGGGTAATTCTGCTACTAGTTTATTGCACACTATTTATTTCTATAATGGAAAATTATTTGGTCTAAGGGCGAAAGACCATCGCAATTTGCGAATAGCTAATTTCAGGATTACTGATAACATGATTACTTTTGACGAAAGTTTTAGCAAAACGTTTCACGGTGGCCTCAAAGATCTAAAAAATACACCAAGAGTATCCACTCATTTTTGCCACGATTCAGGTAAAGAGCATCCCAGGTGCTTAGTACAATTGTATAAGTTGTATCTTGAAAAAATCAAAATTTTTGATTCAGTAGTACAGGATAAGGCTTTCTATTTCTATCCAAATCGCGATTTCAGTAAGTTTGAATTTGAGCAAAGACCTCTAGGTGAAAATAAGTTAAATGGTATTCTACCAGATGAGCTTTGTGCTAAGGCCGGCCTGGCAAGGAAGACAGCACATTCATTAAGGATAACCACTGCAACTAGGCTTTTTCAAAGTGGTATTGAAGAGAAGCTTATTAGAGATCGAACGGGTCACAAATCAGATTCACTTTTCAAATATGAAAGAGTCTCAAATCAACAGTTAAAGCAAGCAAGTTCAATTTTAGGTCCTTGTAATTCCGAGGCTAACGATACTACAAATTGCCCTTCATTTGAGTTCAATCTGTTTGATACCTTAGAGGATAATTTTTTTGATAATGTAATTTCTGATGAAACATTATGCAGCATTAATTTATCTGATGATGATTTGATGTTTAATGAAGATGTGGCAGATGAAATATTAGCAGGCATAGATTACGAGAGTGCCACTACCAGTGTAACTCGGCCTACACCAAAAGTTAGTGAAGCTTGTACAGCTAGTCCACCTAAATTAGTGTTTAGTAACTGCACTTTCACCAATGTAACGTTTACTAATTCAAAATGATTGAACAGTTAAGTAATAACACAGATGTATTTATCTAGCTTAAAGGTAAAACTTGAAAATTAAAGACTATATGTTGCTTTGTCGTCTTGCATTTGATCTTGATAAAGCATTAATGAATAAAATATTAGTCCTTTATCGTAAATTGATAAAGGACTAATGTTTTATTCATTAATGCTTTATCAGCCCCGCACTCCCCTGAAAATATTCAATGCCGCCCCCGACTTTTAGAATGTTGCGCTTTTCTCTACTACTAAAAATGTCGTCACGTGGTCGTATAATAGCATATCATTGGCTTACAATCTTATGAATTATTAATGAGTTTGATAAAACAATATAAAAATGTTGATCACAGAATGTTCATTACAAAAACAATTATTGTCATGTCCATGTTCTTTAGATTGCATGTTCGTCCTGAAAACGCTTAATGCAAATTAATGTTCACTGCTTAACAAAGTCTTTAAGCCAAGCTGGCTCTCTGGTGGACCTTTTAGGTCTTGAAGCAACAACAGCTGTTGGTGGTGTGTTAGGTTCTGTTGTGGTTGGATGTTGGATGGCAGTTGGTTGTGTTGCCGATGGTTCACTGCAGGTTACAGCCTTGCTAGGTAACTGTTCAGTGTTTTTCTTCGGTGTAGATGTAGAAGTAGGCATCGTTTGCTGTGGGCTTTTCTGTTGTTTTAGATCTGCTCTGTTTCTACGGTATGTCCCTTCCTCTGTCTCCACTTCATACGATCTTTCGTCAAACCTTCGAACAACAGTTGCCTTGTCCCAGTCCTTCTTACCCAGCCGGAATGGCTTCATTCTCACAACATCTCCTTCTACTAGGGGTGGTAGGTCACGAGCTCCCCTGTTGTAATATTTTGCTTGCTTCAGCTGCTTTGCTCGTGCTTCTTTGTTCACTGACTCTGGACGTACGGTCTGTGGTCTTAGCAGCTGTTTGGTTGTTGGTAGCTGTGTCTTGCATCGTCGTCCCATCAGTCTTTGGGCAGGGCTGGTATCCATAGACTCTGTTGGTGTGTTCCGGAGTGCCAACAAAGCCAGGTAGATGTCTCCACCAGTCTGCTTCGCTTTCCTCAAGAGTCGTTTGGCTTCTTTTACTGCTGCCTCGGCCCTTCCATTTGACTGCTGATGTCCCGGACTTCCAGGGCAGTGGTCAAACCCCCATTCTGCTGCAAATGCTTTGAACTTGTCACAAGCAAACTGAGGGCCATTGTCACTGATAACCGTATCAGGAATGCCATGTCTTGCGAAGTGGCACTTTAGTTTCTTAATGACAGTTGCTGCCTTGGTGTCGGGTAAAGGATCAATTTCCCAGAAGTTTGAGAAATAGTCCACGACGACTAGGTACTCTTTACCTTCGATTGTGTAGAGATCAGTTCCGATCTTCTCCCACGGGCGTTCTGTGATTTCGTGGCTCATCAGCGTTTCTCTTTGTTGTTTAGCTCCGTAGGTAGTGCATGCTTCACACTGGGAGATGTGTTCTTTAATCTCCGACGTCATACCGGGCCAAAACATACATTCTCTCGCTCGCCTCAGGCATGCGTTGACTCCGATATGTGAGCTGTGTAACCGTTCTTTCATTGTTTGACGCATGGCCTTTGGTATGAGCAGGCGTTCGCCCTTAAATACCAATCCATCATACACACTCAGCTCATCTCGGTAGCTGTTGTATGGTGCTACCATGGTTGGCAGGTTCTTCTTCTCTTCAGGCCAACCAACTTGGATGACTTCTTTTAGCTGTTGGAGGCTGTCGTCGTTGAGCGTGGCTGTCTTCAACTCCTCCAGTTGTTCATCTGTCATCGGCAGGTACTTTACTGCGTTGATCCTCTCGAACTCGCCTTGGGTGTTGTCAGTTGTCGGTAGAAACGCTCGACTAAGAGTATCCGCCAAGTACATCTCCGGTCCAGGCTTGTACACTATGTGAGCGTCGTACTTCTGTACTTTCAGCAGCATTCCTTGTAGTCTTTTAGGTGCACTTCTCAGTGGCTTGACGGCAATTGCTGCTAATGGCTTGTGATCACTCTCAACTGTCACACTCCTACCATACACGTACTGGTCGAACTTCTGAAGAGCGAAAACCACAGCGAGCATTTCTTTCTCGATTTGTGCATAACGAGTTTCTGGATCCGTTAATGCACGGCTTGCAAAGGCGATGGGCTGCCCTTTCTGCATCAGAGCTGCCCCCAGTCCTTTGTCGCTGGCATCGCACTGTACTGTCAGCTCTTCCTCGGGGTCGTAGTACTTCAGTAGTGGTGCAGTTGTTACAAGCTCCTTGACTTTCTCCAGGGCTGCATCATGTTCGTGGCTCCAGTTCCACTCGGTCTCACTGTGCGTCAACTGTTGGATCGGTTCCAGTACCTGGGATAGGCGAGGCAGGAATTTTGCGAGGTAATTGACAAACCCGCAAAACCGCCTGACTGCCTTGACGTTGTCTGGCTTCGGCATGTTTTTCACTGCCTCCACCTTCTCAGGATCGGGTTTCAGACCATCAGCCGTAACAAGGTGACCCAGGTAGGGGATCTCCTTGCACAGGAGCTTCAGTTTCTTCTTGTTCAGCTTGACGCCTTTCTCCTTACAGCGTTGTAGGAACTGTTCCAGTTTCCTGTTGTGATCCTCCGTTGCTTCTTTTTCGGTGTCTCCGACTCCATAGATGACCATATCGTCGTGTACGGTCAGTTGATTCTGTCGAGTGCTTGGTTTAGTCGCTTTTGAAAGATCTCTGACACAACGCTGATTCCAAATGGTAGTCGTCTCCAGCGGTACCGTCCGAATGGCGTATCAAAGGTGGTTAGAATGCTTGATTCATGGTCTAGCTGTATGTGCCAATACCCGTTTCGTGCGTCAACCTTTGTGAACACTTTGGCACGTGCGAGATCCGGTAACACATCATCAATAACCGGTAGAGGGTATTGTTCCCTCTTAAGAGCTTTGTTTAACTGCTTTGGGTCTAAGCAAAGTCTCAGTTCGCCTGACTCTTTAGTAGCGATGACTAGGTTGCTCACCCAGTTAGTTGGTTCATCAACGGGTGCTAGGACTCCTAGCTCCGTCAGTCTCTCTAGTTCTACTTTCAGTTTCGGTTTCATCGCAAACGGTACTCGTCGTGAAGGCGCTATCATGGATGATACATTTGGGTCTACCGTTAGATGCTGTTCACCCTCTAGCGTCCCCAACTCGCCCTCGAACACGTCTTTGTAATCTTGGACGATTTCCTCGGCAGTCTTTTGCTGTTTTTCCTCTTTCACTGCAGAAATTGTTTCAAAGTTCTCGTTGAGTACTTTAATCAGGCCCATTTCCTGTATGACCTTAGCGCCTAGCAACGGAGTCAAATTTTGCTTGACAACCATGAACTCTACTTCGTACTTCCGGTCGGTTTTCGGGTTCACAACAGTCACTTGACACGTGCCTTCAGGTTTTAACTCTGTCTTGTTCCACATTTGCAGGACTTTCTTCGTTGGTTTTAACTCTGTGTTGTGAGCATATTTTCTCAGCAATACGTTCACAGTGGCACCACAATCAACGTGGAACTTGACCTCTTGTGTGCCGATCATCATGTTAGCGTAGATCTGTTTACTTTCACCACGTGTCGGTGCGACTTTGTTAATGGTTTCTGGTTTCACAGTCACTGAGTAGCTGTACTCACGATCGCTTGAGTCTTCATCCGTTCCATCGTTGACTGAATGCATCTTTTCTCGTCTACACTGCTTTGCAAAGTGATTTTTCTTGCCACACGAGTTGCACGTTTGGCCCCATGCTGGACAGTTGTCATAACCGGCTTTGTGCTTTCGACCACAGTAATTACATGACTTTGTATCCGGTTTCCGTCGAGTGTTATTCGGTTTCCGTTGTGATGGCATTGTTTTCGTGGTATTTTTCTCTTTACTATTCCTCGCGGCCTTTATCTTGTGGATTTCTTCAGCTTTGGTTCCTTGATCCATGTCTTTTATCTGTTTCGTCGAAACTTCGGACGATCTCGATACACTTCTGTAACAGGCGTTTTCGTGTGTTGGCATCTCTTATTCCTAACACAAGCCTGTCTCGTATTAGCGAGTCATGAAGACACACACAGAAATTACACGATTGCGCTAATGTCCTGAGTTCTGCTACATACTTGTCAATAGTTTCTCCGTCCTTTTGATCACGACTGTTGAAAACGTATCTCTCGTATGTCTCATTTGTTTCGCCAATCGCGTAAGCGTCGAATTGCTTGAGGATTTCATCGAGTTTCCTTCGGTCATCTTCACTCATGTCAAAACTGTTGAAAGTCTTCACGGCTTCTGTTCCAATCGAGTATAAGAACAAGGCGACGCGATACTCCTCTGTCTGCTGGCTTAGCTTCGTTACGATCGCGTAGTTTTGCCATTGCTGTTTGTAAACTTTCCAGTTTACTGCTTTGTTCTTTCCTGTCAGGTTTAGCCCTGTCGGCGGCTGTATTCCTTGTATTATCGATGGTGGTTGCTGTCGCTCTGCCGCTGTCTCCACGTCTCCAGATCCTGACGGTTCTCCCATTGCTCTGAGATGTGTCTTCGTGCTAGTTGTGGATACGAATTAACCGCTGCCACCATGTAACGTTCTGTGCTCTCTGACGTCTTTATTGGAACTAAGCATAACAACTACAGGATACAATTACATACTGTTGATAATTATATGATAATCCAATAAACGTCTATTACGTAACATGGCTGACCGTGGATTTACGATTGATGAAAGTGTTGGACTACGCCAAGCTAAATTAGTAATCCCAGCATTTACAAAGGGACAAGCACAGCTTAGCCCCTTTGACATGGAAAAAACTAGGGGTATTGCTGCAGTCAGAATCCATGTTGAAAGGGTTATAGGATTACTAAGGAGGAAGTACACTGTACTAAAAGGAATACTTCCAATTGACCTGCTTCAAAAGAGTGGAAAAGAGCAAGTTCCAATGATTGACAGGATTATTCGGGTTTGCTCAGCATTAGTGAATCTTTGTCCTCCTATTGTCCCCTTTGAGTCATATGGCATGGTCTGTATAAAGCCTGGTCCTCACTAGCAACATATTGAATTTATCACTTAGGTGTGAAAAAAGACAAGCACAGCTAATGAGCAATGCACTACTGAGTCTGTGTATGTTGCTTATGTCACTAGTGAGGACCAGGCTTAAATTATACATAGAGGGTATTAAGGCCTGAACAAATGCAAAATGTTCAGTGACTGAACACAGACTGTTTTTTTATAAAAACATTTTTTTAAATCTCTGAAATACATTCTCTTTCTGTTTTATGTACATATTTTTTAATAGAATACAAATTAATTTGCTCAATTTTGTTTGCAATGTTTTTCATAGTGGTAAGGACTCTGCTATTTCACACTTACAGTGCACTCTTCTAACTAGATTTATGCTTTTTCACAGGTTAGAGTGTCTTTCACTGAATTAGCAACTAAGCTCATAAAAACTAGAAGACCCTAATAGAAACACATTGTCATATTTTGTAATATAAAAGTGTGATCAGTAACCAGAAACCGTGGACAGCTGTTTCGGCCTTGTTGGGCCTCATCAGCACGGTGAACTGGATACTGGTCAAAGTTCCCACTAGAAAAATGAATATGGTGCTGGACGTCACCCAGCCATGTGGGATGTTGGTTCACACAGCTCGAAATACTATGAGCATGCTCAGTGAACCGGGCATAAACTAATGCCTCAAGGTGTTTTAGAAACACTGACGGTTCACTGAGCATGCTCGTAGTATTTCGAGCTGTGTGAACCAACATCCCACATGGCTGGGTGACGTCCAGCACCATATTCATATTTTGTAATATGACTATTAGACACTATTTATATACTGACTGCTAGTAATTGTTTATAATAGTCCAATGAAAATCACTCTAAATGTCATCACTTTAATACATATTCTATTTGTGATTAGGGACTTGTCAGAAATTAGCAGGGGGGAGGGGGAGTGGAATTTTCACTGTTCGTTTTTTGATGACCCTCCCCTTTTCAGGGGCTCAAAAAGGTGTGACCCTCCCCCATTTTCCATCCCCCCCTCCCCTGCTAATTTCTGACAAGTCCCGTATATACTTATTCATATAAACTAGGTGCTTTTAACACTGAGTTGAAATAAGTTGCTTGATAATACTTTTGTTATCAAAAGCTGAGAGTATTTTCTTGCACCTGCTACTGTTGAATACACTCTCTAATTTGTAGTACATCCTTTGCAAGTGCTTTTAAAAGCAGTGGATAATAATTGGCTTTTACAAAAGTATTAAAGCAATTTTGTCTTTATTTTGTATAAGACATCCATTAAAGTGTCAGCTAAACTTACTGCTTTAATGACTATTCTCTTTGTATACACATTACAGGTATACCGCCTCTAGAATGTTTAGGGAAAATGCATTAAAAACTTTAAATATGCATTTGGTTTATCAATAATTTTTCTTCGCCATGTTAATCTTAATGTGTTTTAGTTTCAATAATAAAAACTGGGTTAAAATTTTGATGCCATTGATTAAGTCTAGAGTGCAAAAACTAGTTGTGTACAATACATTGTACTATTTACTCCTACTTGTACTAATGCAACTGTTGAAGAACATAAAATTGTCACAGTTTAGTGTTATTATGTAATATTTATATTATGCACATTTGTTTGTGTTTGCACTCTATCAATTATGGAAATCACTGTTGATCTAAAGAGTTGGGAAAGGAAGTATTTCACCATTCTTGATACAATTGTACAGGTGAGGACGCATCTGTGGAATGACAAAGTCC
Organism: Telmatactis stephensoni; assembly: GCA_029948255.1. Lineage (NCBI taxonomy): Eukaryota > Metazoa > Cnidaria > Anthozoa > Actiniaria > Isophelliidae > Telmatactis > Telmatactis stephensoni. The sequence goes on along the minus strand of JALIZF010001276.1, from coordinate 198,269 downwards.
ACATCTTCTGGCATAATGCCATAGACTAAGCAAGTAGCAAATGCAATGCGAAAACCCCACAATCACTACCATTAAGTTGTTGCTGTACGGAAACAAATGACAAACCTTTATATTTGTCAAACATAAGGTTTTCAACTTGAGTTTCAATTTCATCTACAATAATGTCATTGAACAGACTGTCATACAAGTTGACCATACCTGGAGTGCATCCAATGTTACTGACACAGACCCAATGATCATGTCCAGTGTGCAGAATTTGTACAAATTCACCTTTGACAATGTTAAAGTTATTTACTGGTCCCAATGTTGGTCTCTGAAATCCTTCAATCAATGGGTTAACTTTCTGAAGAAGGACATGTGCTTGCTGTATAATTGAACAATTCAACCATGCGGTTGGAGAAACAATGATATCAAAGTCACGAGAAGTAAGTTCACCGAGAAGTTTTTGAGAGTTTTTCTTTGATGAATCACTCCTATATACTCCAGTAATGATTGGATTTGAAGAATCTTTAAGTGTTGTTAATATGTTAACAGAAGTTAATGTTTGACTGCGAAGGAAGGGTGAGCGCGCATGCCATATGATACGTGTCATTGTGTTCTGTTCGTCGAGCGCTATACATGACCGTATAGACGAATCTCACTCTAACATGGTTAAACCAAAGAAATCACTCTGTCCTGGATGCCAAACGCCTAAGGCAGACCATTCTTTTGGACCTCTCGGCATATCGTGCTCAGGAGAAGAGGGACGTTCCAACGAGCCTCCAGCGCCTAACGATTCTGAGGTCCCTCGTGGAGTCGCGTCGACACTCTTGGAGGCTGTCCGAAACCTCTCTGCTCAACTACAATCAATGAAAATTGAACAGGAATCAATGAAACAAACACTCGAAGGCCGCGAGAGCTCCGGCAAACCGAAAGTCGCATCAGATACCGAAATATCGCAAGCGGCTGGGGAGAATCCTCGACAAGAACAAACAGGACCCACTTCCTTGCCAAAAAAGTTTGCTACGGCCGCACGAAACGGTGAGTACGTCGATTTTGGTGAAGTTCTAGCCGCGCTAACTCCACGTTTCGCCGATAACGATGGAATGCTCTTCTCCACATCACCGGAAGGGAGTGTTCATGTTGTCAAAAGCGCACGTAAGAGGTTGATCGATTCGTTTGAAGTATGGCTGCAAGTGTGGAATTTTTACGAGATGGAAATGATTACTTCACAGCCATCGCGATATAAGGAGCTAGCGACCTACAGAGCACAAATTCAAGCCGCAAGTCGTAAATTCCGCTGGTCTTGCGTTTATCTATACGATGTGAAACTACGGATGGAATTGGCGTCCCGTGGCGACACCAGCGCACGGCTGGACATCATTGATACCACTTTGTATGCTACAATTTTGGACGCCTCGGCTCTACGAGTAGGAGCCAAGCAATGCTCCCGATGCAAATCCTACGACCATCTCGTGAAGGACTGTCCATTTCTCGCGCACGACACGTTGAAGGAGAATAAAAATGCGCAAACGAAATCGTCAACAACTGGAAACGGCAACAAAACAACATGGAAACTCGAAAAATGGTTCGACAGAGGGAAGGAAGGCTGCAATTTATATCAACGAAAGGCATGCAACCTTGGCGAGGGATGTAAACGGTCACATGTGTGCAAAGCTTGTCGGGGGGACCACCCTCAGGCCGATTGTACACACAACGCCTGAACTAAGCTCACCATTTGATCCGAACAAATGGCGTCTTTTATTACAAAATCACCCGGACCGGAACTTGATTAACGAATTGATAATGGATATTAAACACGGAGTGCATATTGGGTTTGAACTACCTGAACGAACCCATTATATTTGTGACAATCATTTATCTGCAAAAACTAACAATGAACCAGTCGCTAAAGAACTCGAACGTGAACTTGACTTACACAGAAAAATCGGCCCTTTTCTGGAACCTCCTTTTAAAAACTTTGTCGGATCACCGATGGGTGCCATCCCGAAAAAGCACTCGGAGCCACCGAAGTGGCGTATAATTCAAGATTTATCGTGGCCCGCCGGCCTCTCAGTCAATGATGGGATCCCGAAGGATTCTTTTTCGTGCGTTTACGACACTCTGGACTCAGCTATAGTTAAACTTAAACAGATGGGCCCTCATGCGTTAATGAGCAAGCTCGACCTGTCAGACGCATTTCGTCACATTCTTGTCCATAAAATAGACTGGGAACTCTTGGGTTCCACTTGGCCGATTGAGGTGAATGGAACGATTGTGACCGGTTATTTCTTCGATGCCTTTCTTCCGTTCGGCTTAAGAAGCTCGCCTGCCTTGTTTTTGAGGTTTAATGAAGCTCTTAAATTTGTAATGCACGAACGTAAATCAACAACTGTATGGAACTATTTAGATGATTTCTGGACATGCGGACCTCGTTCGCCATCCACGACTTGTACGAATAACTTACAGATCATGCTGGATGCTTGTCGGGACCTTGGGTTTACAGTCAACCCAGCCAAAACTGTTAAACCGACTACTAAACTCTCTTTACTTGGAATCGAACTTGACACCGCACACCAGGAGGCACGGATCGATCAGTCACGTCTCAGTGACACATGGTTAATGTTGACCCAGTGGAACACACGCAAATCTTGCACAAAACGTCAATTACAATCATTAGTAGGAAAATTACATTTCATTTGCAAAGTGTGTCGCCCTGGTAGGACATTTCTTCGTCGCATGATAGATCTGTTGTGCAAAGTCTCAAATCCAACACATCATATACCTATTTCAAAAAAGGTTGTCACCGCTAAGAGCGATAGGCGATAGGTAATAGGTCATTCCAAGACCGCAAAGCACTACTGATTTCTAATTGATTTACATATGAATAGCCAAATATTTTATGGAAGGGTGTAAAGAAAGACTTAGGATGGCTTAATTATGAAATCAATAGTGCTTTGCGGTCTTGGAATGACCTATTACCTATCACCTATCGCTCTTAGCGGTGACAACCTTTTTTGAAATAGGTGTATACGCTTGACAAAGGCGTTTCGAAAAGATGTCCAATGGTGGCTTACTTTCTTACCTAATTGGAATGGTTGTAGTTTCTTCCAGGACGATATTTGGCTCCACTCTCCATCTATAGAATTATTCTCAGACGCTAGTAAAGACGCCTTCGGAGCTTACTTTGCGGGCGATTGGGTAATGGGTACATTTGTGAGCCACAAAATACCTTCGTCTCGCTCCATTGCTTTTAAAGAACTCTACGCTATCGGCGCAGCAATCTCAGCATGGGCATACCAATTATCATCTAAAAACATTTTATTCCACTGTGACAATATGACTGTCGTCCGGATTCTCTCAACAGGAACTAGTAAATGCCATCACCTTATGTCTCTTGTGCGATATTTGTTTTATGTTTGTGCTTCTCACAATATTATGTTACGAGTCATGCATATTCCTGGTGTAAACAATAGCTTAGCTGACAGTCTTTCTCGATTACAGATCCACAGGTTTCGCTGTCTGGATCCACAGGCCAGCCCATACCCAACCTTCGTACCCCGACTCAACTTAAACAGCTTCAAGTAAAAGCTCACGAGTACTTCAATTCTGGACTTGCCGACCAAACTCACCGCACTTATTCTACAGCACAGAGACAATTTTTGAAATTCTGCACAGACTATGATCTCACTCCGTTACCAGCATCAGAGGATACTATAATATTGTTTGTCACTTCTTTATCAGAGCGTCTCAAACCACAGTCTATACCTGTATATTTGGCGGGTGTTCGTTCACTGCATATTGCGTCTGGCTACGATAACCCACTCACTCCAGGACTAAAGCTTAAACAAACTCTTCGCGGCATCGAACGTCAACATTTTACGGAAGCCCAAAGGAAACTACCAATAACATTCGACATCCTGTGTAAGATATCAAGGTTTTTGAATACAAATGCGGAGGACGATTGCGTCTGCTGGTCAGCGGTAACTACAGCTCATTTCCTCATGCTGCGGGCGGGGGAATTCACAGTGAAACATAATGCACGTTTTGATCCAAAAGTTCACTTAGCCATCAATGATGCTACCTTGCACAGGTCCCCCGATGGACAGGAATGTTTGACGTTGCACATTAAACAATCCAAAACGGATCAAGTTGGAAAGGGGATAAGACTTTTCATGTCTCATTCTGAGCATCATGTGTGTGCATTGTGTGCGATGAAAAAGAATCTAGAACTGCAACAACTACGATCAGCTGGCTCTAGTCCTTCATCTCCCTTGTTTGCTCTAACCAATGGTTTGCCATTATCTCGACGAACATTGATGGATTTTGTCTCTCAACTACTGTCACTCATAGGAATAAACCCTTCGCAATATAGCGGTCATAGTTTCCGCATTGGAGGCGCCACGTCCGCGTCACTAGCAGGACTTACAGATTATGAGATACAACTACTTGGCCGATGGCGATCAGATTGCTACAAACAGTATATTCGTTCACCTCTGAACTTATTTCTAGCCATTCCTAGGAAAGTGGCCACAACTGCTTCCATTGCATATCAGTACGCCAACCCATATACTCTTACTGACTCAGACAGTTAATCATTAAACATTCAAACTTTTACTATAAATATATCTATTTTAGCATATTCTCCATTTGGGCAATTGTTTTTGGGCAGTTTATTTGCTGATCCCAAATGGTAAATATATATACTGCCCGTCGTAGGCCCAACTCACATGGTGTTTGTCGTCATTGATTATACATATATGGATATTTGTTACGTTTGTATGAGCTAGTATTAAGTGTTGTTAATATGTTAACAGAAGTTAATGTTTGACTGCGAAGGAAGGGTGAGCGCGCATGCCATATGATACGTGTCATTGTGTTCTGTTCGTCGAGCGCTACCTCACCCTCCCTCCCTAGGCAGTTTATTTGCTGATCCCAAATGGTAAATATATATACTGCCCGTCGTAGGCCCAACTCACATGGTGTTTGTCGTCATTGATTATACATATATGGATATTTGTTACGTTTGTATGAGCTAGTATTAATATATAAGAGTCCCCCCCCCCCGGGAAATAGAGCAACAAACCAAGTTAAGTCTACAAGCGTCAGTTTACAATGCAATGTACAATAACAAACGAAAACCTCTGCCGTATTTCAGACATGTTTGCCACCATGGCAAGACTTAAATCACGCGATGTCTTGACGTTTGCGACACGTAGGAATCGAAATAAAATATCAATCTTATAATGTGTATGATGTTGAATATTTTTCCATTCGACAGTTATTATTTATTTTGCTAATCGATATGGAGAATCTTAATGCACAATAGATGCAGCAAACGACAACTAACGGGAAAAGGGAATCACAGTTTTCAGTTTGCAGTAGAAAGCTGGAGCATCAATCTTACAGCAAACGACAAACGGGAAACCGCGGTTACCGGTTTGTGGCATAAAGTTGGAACCTCAATCTTAGATGTGTCGGACGTCGCCTTAAACAACAATGACAATTTCCAAGAACTACCTCAACAGGGAAGCTCTTTGAAGAAGGATATATATTATTAATACTTTTATGATAATTATTGCGTAATGCAAAATGTCGAAATTACTCGTTTCAGATGTCAAGAATTAACGGAAATGAGATCTTTTCAAGTTTATATTCAGTATAAAGCAGTCAGTTTTGTTTCGTTTTGCCGTGTTGTCGCCACAAATTAATTGAAAATTCAGGTTTTCGTTCCTGTAGTGAAGCTAGTCGCTCCAAGAATTTCTCACATTAATTATTGAATGAAAATAAAAATCTCACAATTGTCAGCATGCCTTTGGCATTAGAAGAGTGGTTTTCATAAACCCGTGAAATACTTACTAATTTAATATTTAGTGCTATTCCGCTAACAGTCTTTTGTTTTCTTTTGTTCCATACACGCTATTAATGTAAATGGTATAAATTGCTTCACGGGTTTTTGAAAACCACTCTATGAAACTTAACTAATCTGTCTTGAATGATTACCTGTTTGTTTTCAGCCGTTAATATGCTATATATGTCTGCTGGTTAAAGATGTCTTAACAGATGACACTCGTATAAGTACTTTTACTGAGCTTAAAATGAAATTAGTGAGTTCAGCCATCATATTATTTGTATTAGAGATACAAATAGCGGCACAAAAGCGAGTTTGGCACAAAATAAGGGACTATTGTTTTAAAGTCACACCTCAACTTTCAAGCCATTGTTCTCTCTGTATCATAAAAACACTAAAAAAGACCAATAACGATACCAGTAAAAATACCAACACTGAAATCGTGTAATACTGAAACTTGGAAAATAGCACAAATATAGGAATAATGTAAAACTAAGATCTTTCTACATTTTTGGAGGGGAAATGTTTTTAATTTTCAAACATATCCTAACTTATAACCGGACCATGCCAACATAAATCATTCAAGTCGATGTTTATGTGTGGAAAATACGGAGAATTATTTCATAGTCAAATTCAGATTAGTTATCATAGTTCTTTTTTTGCAGGAGGTTATGATCAAAATTTTTACTGACGAATTATTATTCTCTTGTTTGTATTTAATACGAAAAGTTTGTCATTTGGCTGAGTTCGAAAAATACGGGGCCGAGGAACTCCATGGCGCGCTTTACCGGTTTGCCTTCAGTTCCGGATCATTACACAGATATAATGCTGCCTTGCGACAGAGAATCACGCGCCCTGTATATTACTTGAACGATAAGTGATGCTGTCGATGCTGTTTGCATTTCAGCTCCACATCAGTCCTTATATTCCTTTACCGTTTTTTTGCTTGTTTTCGTAGCTTTGATTTGGAGCAGATTTGCTCGCAACTACGTCTTCTGTTTGTTAGAAATTAACATAATCAAGAACTCTCTATTTCAGTAATTTTTTTCTGCAGACTTCAAAGCCACAAACGTATTTCGAAGGCTCAACATACAATTAAGCTTTTTATTTCCATTCGAAGCATTGAATCTCTTCTAATGTCTTTGCACATGTATCACGTAAGCGCTAAAACTGATTAGTCTACCTGTGTTCCTTTCTGTTCAAGCTATCTAGTGGTTATTGTTATTGTTAGTTTTGCCAGCGTAGCAGAGAATTATAGCGTGTTTTGCATCTCACGTGTGCGCAATTAAATGCAAATGATAGAAATGAAAGATTTGACTAATTTTCATTGAGTTTCTCACGTACAGTTCACACTAAACTGGGAACAGAGAACATTTTCAAAGTTTGACGACTTTTTAGTTGGATTCGTAGCTTTAAAAAACTTCTCATAATGAATGAGTCATTGAGGATCGTGTATTCTTCGTTTTGTAATGCCTTCAGTAAAGCTGCTTAAAAATCAAGCTAAAGTTGGAAATCCAGAATCGTCGATATTGAGCGTGAAACAAGGACTGTGCTTGTAAAGACAACAAGGAAAGCACTTCAAGGTAAAGACCCTGGCCAGAAAATGATGTTAAAAAGTCTCTTGTATCTATATTTGATCATTTATCTTTTATTTGGGATTGATGACTTAAGAAAAATAAACGTTTCTGCACGTTGAACTGTTAAGTTTAAACAAACACTCAAGTACATGGCATGTACAATGACATTTTGTTTTTTCTCGATTCCTTGGTGTGACTGATGGAGTTTTCTGAGAGTGTCACGTCGAAGACTAGGAGGGATGAGTATTGCGTGACCAGCGAAAATTAAGCCGTCGTTCTCTGTCAATTTCTCTCGATGTGGAAAGTACTCTTTCATTGCTGGGTGAGTTAATTTGTTGTTTGTTGGCCATCCTCGTCGTATTTGCTTGATTAACAGCTGCATGTCCATGTCAGTCTCAATGTGTTGTCTGACTTCCTCCAACTTCCGGTCGGTCACGTAAGCACTAGTTGACATAAGATGTACAAATTTCTCTTGCTCGAGATCTCTTTCGAACTCTTCCTCTGTTATGGTTGGCGGAAACGCTCTAGATAGAGCATCAGCTACGTACATTTCTGTACCTTTCTTGTACACAAGCTCGATGTCATATTCCTGTATCTGAAGCAACATCTTCTGTAGGCGTGAGGGTGCTTGTGAGAGTGGTTTTTTGAAGATCGCCTCCAGCGGTTTGTGATCGGTTTCAATTTTCACTTTCTTTCCATAGATGTATTGGTGGAATCGTTTGCACCCAAAAACGATGGCAAAGAGTTCTTTTTCTATTTGGGCGTAGTTTTGCTGGGTTTCGTTAAGAGCTTTTGAGGCGTACGCTACTGGTCCATTGTCCTGAAGCAAAGCTGCTCCCAAACCCTTCTGCGATGCATCGACTTGAATGATGACAGGTTTGGCTACATCGTAGTATCGAAGTGTTTCACTTGTTGACAGCTGATTCTTTAGGTCTTGAAAGGCTTTGTCGTGATGTGGAAGCCATTGAAACTCTGTGTCACGGCGTACGAGTTCTCTTAGCGGTGCCGTTGTTTCAGATAGTTTTGGTGAGAATTTTGCAACAAAGTTCACCATTCCTAGTAGGTGCATTATGTCTTGTTTGTCCCATGGAGTAGGGTATTCTGTGATGGCTTTGATCTTGTCTTCGTCGGGTCTAACGCCCTCAGACGTGAGCTTTTCTCCAAGATAGATGAGTTCAGTTTGCCTGATCTTGCATTTGTCTTTGTTCAAAATCATGTTGATCTCTCGTACACGGTCCAGAGTTCGCTTCAGGTTCGCGTCATGCTCTTCGATCGTTTTCCCCCAAACGAGGATGTCATCAATATCCGTCTCACATCCATCAATATCAGCGAATAGTTCGCTGACAGTTCTATGAAAGACTTCCTGTGCAAATACAAATCCGAAAGGCATCACTTCAAAACGGTAACGGCCAAACGGTGTATTGAAAGTGGTGAGAAGAGAGCTTTCTCTGTCTAATGGTATCTGCCAAAATCCGTTTTGGGCATCTAGATGACTGAAATATTTTGCGCCCGCGAGCCGCGCAGTGATTTCTTCTTGAGTAGGTAATTGATAGTGCTCACGTTTCACAGCCTTGTTTAGGTCGCGGGGGTCAATGCAAATTCTCAGTTTGCCAGATCGCTTCTCGTTGACCACCATTGAGTTCACCCATTCTGTCGGCTGTTGAACTTTTGATATCACTCCTGTCGTTTCCATGCCTTCTAGTTCGTCTTTAACTCTGTCACGCAGCATTGCTGGGATTTTTCTTGGAGGGTGGATAACTGGTTGCGCGTGTTCGTCGATTTTAATGTGATAGGGCTCAGATATCCGCCCTAAGCCTTCAAAGCATGTGGGGTATTTGTCGATTATCTCCTGTTTAGTGAGCCCGTTGAGTGTATTGTTGTCGGGCTTTGATGACACATGATTGATGTTGAATGAAATCAGATCAAGGATTTCGCAATCCTTGCATCCGAGGAGAGACTTGCCACTGTCAACAACTTGGAAATTAACAAAATGCTTCATGTTCTTGAAGTTACATAACAAAGAACACTGTCCAATAACAGGAATGTTATGACCACCAAACGCGGTGAGACGTGCATGCGATGCCTGTAGTTTTCTACGTGGATGTTTTTGTGGAATGATTTTGTCAAAATCCTCTTTGGTTAGAATGCTCGTTTCGGCTCCGGTGTCAAGCTTGATTCTAAGGCTGTGGTTACCAATACGTATATTGGCAAACTGTTCATGATGGTCATTTCTGTTTACTGAGTCGATGGTTATCTGATCGATTCCGTGATCAGGATATTCATTGTCGCTGTACTCTAGTTCATGCACTCGAGGTCGGTTTGTAGCTTGATACAGGCTTGATCGGCAGTATTTCGCGAAATGTCCCAATTTAGAACATTTATTGCAGGCTTTACCATATGCGGGACATGATCTTGGTTTGTGGGTGACGCCGCAGTTACCACATGGTTCTTGCGGTCTTGATCGTGAAGGGGTGTGACGTTCGTTGGTTGGCTTCTTCTTCACAAAATCAATATTAGCGTTATTTGTCTCAGAGATTGTTTTGAGTTGTTGTTTTGAGTGTTCTGCCGCTCTGCAGATATTGAGAGCTTTCTCGAGCGTGAGGTCCGCTTCTCGCAGCAGTCGTTCTTTCAACGTCTGATCCAGTACTCCACACACAATTCTGTCACGTATGAGAGAGTCCTTAAGGTCTTTAAACTCACATGTCGATGCGAGAGTCCTTAGAACTGTGGCGTATTGGTCGATTGTTTCACCTTGTTCTTGGTTGCGAGTGTTGAATTTGTGACGTTCGAAAGTTACGTTCTTCCTAGGATTACAGTAGGCTTTGAATGCCGTCTTGATTTCTGTCACAGTCCTCTTCCAAACACTTTCACCGTCATCATTTGTAGTGGTTTCATCTGGCAGATTGAGGGTTTTGTAGATTTCACGTCCCTTTTATTTTTATTTTGTAGATTTCACGTCCGCCAATACATAGAAGGAAGTAGGAACATTTCTCTTCTTGTGTTTTGGTCTTCAGCTCGGTCTTCTCAAAAAGATTCCAATGCTCTTCAAACTTGCGGTAATTCTCGCTTACATTACCGTCAAATGACATCTCTTTGGGCGCTGCCCACTGGATATTAGATGCCATAGCTGTATAGAGACAATTGCTTCCAAATTTGCTCGATTAAAAGAGACCACTTTCTGACACCATGTTGTGTTGCTCCGTGTCCTTTATTCAATGAATCTATGAAACCCCTACATTCTAATATTACATGTCTATAATTAGTACGTGTAGCGGAAGTGACGTACTACATATTACAATCTCCATCAGTAGTTGATGCAGCACACCAGTACATGTGATTTGAAATTGACTGACGCCACTCACCAATGTCTTTAAAAGCCTTTCTCTTTGCCAGTTTATCTATTTTCTTACATAAACCTATAATTGAGTACAAAACATGAAAGATCAGGGACAAAATTTACACAATTAAAAAGTTTGTACTTGCCTTTGGAAACATGCCAGATGTCATAATAGTGAGTAGTGTCTGGTAAGTTTCTGCGAATCCATTTATTGTTTTGTTTATGCCTATCAGTGATTATCTCTGCAATTTGTAGTCCAGCATTGGTTATTTCTCTTACTCCTCTCACCAATCCCTCATTTTCCATCCATGAACTGTTTTTGACCTCATTACTCTGCAAAGAAAGATGTTTTAAAAAACATATTTTAAAAGTACAAATATTTATATACATGTAATTTGTTGATGATGATGATAATTTTAAATGTTAATGTTTATGAGTGCATATTTATTTCTACATATTTTACTTTAATTTGTATTTTACTTATAAGTAAGGATAATATCTCCCAGCTTCTCCAGATGGCCATTCTTGTACTGCTCCTAGCAAAATTGATATACTTCTTTCTTACATGTACTTCCTTTTTTTTTTGTCTCACAAGTTTGCTCATATCCTTCCTTCCATTATGGGTGTGTTGAAGTATTTAGTTTGGTAATGAAATGTTATGATAATTATTACTTCATTCATTTATTCTTCCACTTTTTACATGGGCTTCCTGTGGAAGCGAAGCCCATGTTGAAAATTCGCCTTTATTTATGTTTGTCGTCTTGGTCGTCAAAATGTCCACGCATGCGTGTTGTCGTCTTGATCGGGAATTATCCACGCAAAAGGGCATTTGTCGAGATACCGTGAATTTATCGTGAAACTTAAGCCAAACAATCTACCTATCTATACAAAAGCGACTTATATTTCAGCTTATACCAACTCTAAAACCACAAAGAATCCAAGTACAGAATGTGAACAAAGATATACCGAGCAAAAAATGAGGATTTCAAGCGAACAAGATACAAGACTAGCGACTGTGTTTACACAAAACCATCCCACACTCAAGGCAAAGCGACATCAAAGATGATCATTTCTTTTATAATAATGCTAAGTACACTGTTTCTTTTATTCTTTTTACTTCAAGAAAGTATGTTTTATTTTCCTTATTTAATACTATTAACTTTATTAGGGTACAAAACAGTCAAGTTCTTCGACTGCTATACTCAAACTGTTGTCATTTCATCGTTCAGTGATTGTGATGTATTAGATAAGACTAGTTGCTTGATTATACATGCATATAATGAAAAAATTAAACGAAGCTTACCTGTAAGGTGAAGTTTGATTGGAATTCTACCTCCTCATTGTTGCATAGAGAGATCACGTGAGATAGCGCATGCGTAGTGAAGGTCATTTTTCAAAGCTGGCCCATGTTACTTCCACAAATGGGTGGGTTTCTTTACACCAATCAAAAAGGGAGGGCACGTGATCGATCTCTCTATACAAGAATGAGGAGGTAGAATCCCAATCAAACTTCACCTTACAGGTAAGCCTCGTTTAATTTTTTCATTCTACCTCCTCATTAGCATATTCGAGATCCCGTGAGACTTCAAAGCCTTGGGTAAAAAGGGAAACACATGATATCAGCCCAAAAACATTTTAATAAGAAAATTAACTGAACGTGCTTGTGATCTTTACAAAGCACAATTTAAAATCGAGCTTCCATAACAAGTGTCTGGTTTAACATCTTTCTTGTAAAAGGTAGCAAAGGTACATGGTGATGACCATCCTGCAGCTTTCATAATGGTTTCCAGTGACACTCCACTGCGATAAGCAGCCGAAGTTGATGCCGCCCTGGTGCTATGCGGGCGAAATGTTTTACTGTTTTGATCCATCTAGAGATAGTGTCTCTGGTAACAGGCTGATAGGGCTTGTTATAACTAATGTAAAGCTTTGTGTTTTGTGAACTTCGAATAGTCTCTGTTTTAGCTATGTAAGCTTGGAGGTAAGTCACTACACAGAGTCTTCTGTCAGCAGGGAATGCAGGCAGCACCAGTACTAGTGGTGACTTTCCAGGTTTGGATTGTTTCACAAGTCCATCTAGATGAAATTTGTAAGAGGACTTCCCTTTTGAGACATTTTTTAGGTCCATCATGTGCACTGATTGGCATCTTTGACTTGTTACAAACATACATAACATAACTAACTTGAAAGTGAGTAACTTTAAATTCAACTTTGTAGCAGGACTCCATGTCTTTAGTAAATCTAGCACCTTGCACACATCCCAAGTTGTTTGATATCTTGGAAGAGGTGGTCTGGTCTGAAAAGTTGCTTTGCCAAATCTGCTAATTAGGGGATGTTCTACAACACTTAGAGTACTATCAGCAAGCTCAACAGCTGCTGACAGTGCTGATCTTGCAGTGTTAATTGCTGAATAACTGCTTCCGGAGTCATAAAGGTAGGTTAAGAACTCAATTATAATCGCCACACTTGGGTAAATGGGATCTTTATTTCTTTCTGCTGTGAATCTTCTCCATTTATCCAAATAAACTCTGTTCTTTTTTGTAGTTCCTTTTCGCCATGATGAGTGGATAATTTCACAAGCTCTTTCTGAAATGTTCTGTTGCTGGAGTCGTCCCCTGATAAGAGGCATGCCATCAGTTTCAGTTTTGGCCACAGTGGGTGAATCAGTGTTCTGTTGTGTGGTAACTGTAGCACAGACTTGTCCCTTGGGAGCAACACTGGTTTCTTTTGTAACATGTGTAACATCTTTGGGAACCATACTTGGGTTCTCCACAAAGGTGCTATTAGCATTGCTTGAGCTCTGTCTTCCTGAAGCTTTTGAAGTACTTTGGATAACATGCTGAAAGGTGGAAATAAATAGACATACTTATTTCTCCAACTCATGCAAAATGCATCTATTGCCATGGCTTCAGGATCAGCATGCCATGATACAAAAGGTTTGAATTGATAATTGTTTCGTGAGGCAAATAAGTCTATTTCTGGTTTCCCCCACAATGTTACTAGCTGTTTGAAAACAGTGGGATGAAGTTGCCATTCTGTTCTATCCATGAATTTTCTGCTCAACCAATCAGCCATTAAATTTTGTATTCCAGGAATGTGTGTGGCACTAAGCCATATGTTTTTTGAAATACACCACAACCATATTTCGTGCTACTTTGTGGCAGGCCAATGAGTGTGTGCCACCCATATTATTGATAAATGTTACTGCTGTGACATTATCTAGTTGTAAATGTATGTGTACATTTCTCTCATTGCTACATAAGGATTGTTATCCTAATTTGGCTGCTTCAAGTTCCAGGCAATTTATATGCTTAGTTTGTTCATGTGTAAGCCATCTTCCACCCACACCGTCTTTCCCTTGGCGGTGTGCACCCCACCCTTCCAGGGAGGCATCAGTGGTAAGGGTGAAGACTGGGTTGTGGTGAGAATTTTTCTTAGTGAATTTTTTACAGCTTCCTAGCCAACATCTAATGTCATCTCTAGCTGAGTTAAAAAACTGGATTTTGGCTTCAAAGTCACCATTGCTGTTTTTGAGTGCCTCAATTTTTTTCAATTTCAAGTTGTTTGTAAAAAAGTGGTCCAAATTCAACTCCTAAAGAGCAAGAAACTAAAGTTCCAATTAGTTGAGCAGCTTCTCTTATTAGATATGTTTTACTCCCAAACATTGTTTGACAAAGGGCTCTAATATTTTTTATTTTTTCCTCTGTCAGACCGACTGTCATATCAATGGAATTCAGTATGAACCACAAATGCTCTAAGATTTGGGTTGGTTCAGTTACTGATTTTTCCTCTGAGACCTGAACCCCTAGGTCTTTAAACAGACTAAAAATTTCAGTGACATTCTTGATGCACTGTTCATTTGACATTCCCAATAAAAAACTGTCATCTAGGTAACCACTTGAGATATGTCCTCTACTTCGCAAAGTGGAATACACTGGCTTCATGAGTTTTGTAAATATTCTGGGTACGGAGCTCAGACCATTTGGTAGTGTAACATATTTATATAATTGGCCATTCACCTGAAATTTTAGGTATTTCTGTGAGTTTTTATGAACAGAAACAGGAAAATAAGCATCAGTCAAGTCTAGGGATGCCATAAAACATTTTTCTTTCATTAAATTTATACAAGACTGCATTGTGTCCATTTTGAAATTAACTGGCAGAATATTTTTGTTTAGTTTTTTAAGATTTAATATAATTCTGTATTTTCCATTCTTTTTTGGTCGCAGAAACACTGGTGAGATAAACTGTTCTTGATAATGTTCACATTTTTCTATCACTTGTTTTTCTAATAGTTCCTCTAACACTGTATGAAGAGCTCTCTCTTCAAGTGCTGAAGATTTTGGTTGTCTCAAAGCAGATGTTTGTACAGGTGGTGCTTTGAATTCAAATTAGTTTTTGGTCAGAGGTGAGCTTTTTCCATTCATTTTCATGAAATCCTGAGGCGACCTAGCCAGTAAAACTTGT
This sequence comes from Telmatactis stephensoni, assembly GCA_029948255.1. Lineage (NCBI taxonomy): Eukaryota > Metazoa > Cnidaria > Anthozoa > Actiniaria > Isophelliidae > Telmatactis > Telmatactis stephensoni. The sequence goes on along the minus strand of JALIZF010001276.1, from coordinate 183,058 downwards.
TTTTTGGCCAGTGTATTTTCCCTTTGCAAACCAGATTTCTCTGATTTCAATGCATTGTGTTTATTTTCCTCATTAAAGTTTACCTTAACATGAGGAGCAAACATATGTAAATTTGAGTTCACTTGCGAGGCTGGTACTGGGACTGATTTTTCTGATTTCTGTATCCTGTGTATCCCCCTCTTTGCCTTCCAGTAGAGCCTCTGCCCCGGCTTAAAAAAGGAAATGGTCTTTTCATATCAGACCTTCCTTGGTGGCTGCTATAATTATAGTTTTGCCTCTTGTTTTTGTTGTTGTGCTTTGATGTTATTTTAGATGTGACCTTAGGCTGCGTTCATAATGTATGGCGGAGGGGGGGACAGGTGAAAATTTTAAATGGCCAAAATAATTCTTAACACCTCCCTTGAAGTCCTCCAATAAATAGCGATCCCCCCAAGGCAAGGCTAAAAAATTATGCACTCCCCCCTTATCAACACCACTTCCCATTTAGAATCTACATTGGAATAAAACTACCGAACAACAAAGGTATTTACTTATGCAAGATAGTCTTGATACCAAGTACTGGGCCTACATCGTCTCCCGGATCGAGAGTGCGTAACAAGTGATTCAGTATATAACAACGGCATCTCTTCAGACTCATCTTGACTTTCCATATCAGCATCGTCCTCTTCTTCTGATTCGCTTTCAATAACAGCAACTATTTCGTTTTCGTCTTCACCATCATCATTTTCACTATCTTCTTCACTTTCTTCTTCATACTCCACTCCATTCTGTGAAATAGAGTTATACTGCAAAGGTTTGTCAATAGTGTCATTACTTGATAGACTGATGTGTGCCATTATCCGCACAAATGTGTCATTCTTGACTCCTTTTATGGAAAGTTGGTGGTACTTTAAGTATTTTTCTAACTCTTTAACAGAAAGCTTCTTTAAGGATTCACAAGATGATGCCAACTCTTTCCAGTTATAATCTTCGTATAGTTTGCTATCGGCATAAGCTTTATCTCTTTTCCGTTGGTTTGAGCGGATTTCTTTGGACCTTTGAAGACACACAAGATGATTCAAGTAGGATTTAATGTGATCTTCTTCAACGATATATGTATCGGAGAATTTTTTTTATGCTATCCGGGTCTTCTATATGAATGCTCTCAAGAGAAAATGCTTTCTTAAGTTGTGCTCGAGGCAGAAAGTCATCTACCTCACGCAAAATGGTATTGTTTTCATCTTGGGTTAGGGTCGTGAAGATATATGCAAGTCTTGTCATCTGTTGAAACCTCAATCATATATAAGGGAACATTTCGTTGGGACACTCAAGTTAAACTCCAGAAGCTGAATAAGGCTGTACGTTTCTATTACAGTGATGCAAGTGGAATTCCCAAGTACAGGAAAGCTGCAGAATCAAAGAAATGTGACAAGAAGGTATGCATATCATTGCTAACTAAAGTAGAGAGAACAATCAATGAAACTGAAACCCTCAATGCATTACTGACTCAAAGAAGAGAGAGATTGTTGGATGACAGTGCCTCTGGAATAAGAAAGGGAAGTGAAGAAGAAGTCAATAACTTGAATAGTTTTAAAGGTGAAATTCAAACAATATTAGCACAGCTCCAAGAAATAGAAACTGATCTGAGGCATTCACAACTGTGGCTTTCAAGGTCAAGATCAGCATCAACAACTGTTGAGGAAAATGCACGTATCAAACGACGTAAAAAAGAAAACAAGAGGAAGGTTCAGAAACAAGCGAAATGCAGGCTAGAGAAAAGATACACAGAGATAATTACCAACCTCCTTATGACAGATGCAGCTAATAAAATACTATCTTGCATAGAGTTAGCTGAAGAAATTCCCATAAAAATAAGTGAAGAAAATGAAATGAAGGTGTCCTATTTATATAGTCTTAAACCGAAATTCCATTTCAAGGCCTTAACTTTCCTTAGAGATAAAGGTATCTTCTGTGGCGAGGCTTTAGATCATATAGACAGCACTATTCAAAGACTTAAAACAAGAGCCGAGACAGATTCACAATCTGAAGATGAACAAGGAGCCAAGAAGAGCAACGAAATAGACCAAGTTTAGATTTACTAGTAAATGCACCTACGTAATTGGTATCTTAGTCAGTCTCAGACAAAGCACATTTTCAGATGGAGATAAGTGACAATAGTACCTGTTCTAAGTATAAAAAAAGAAAGCAAAATACTGCTGTAATTAAATACTGTTAATGTTGCTGAACTGTACACATTGTCATATATCTCCCAAAATATATATTGAGATTCTATATTTTGTGTTATGAAACCAGCTGTAATAATGCTGTTAGAAATACAATAGCTTTCTAAGTCTGACTTTGTTATCCCTTTGTTATCCTTCTTCCAAAAATTTTCCATCCCCCCAAATTTTCTGATAGAAATTTTCAAATCCACACCATTAATGGATAAAAAAATTTCCGATCCCCCCTCAATTTCACCTGCCCCCCCTCTGGCATACATTATGAACGCAGCCTAAAGTAATGAAGTAATGAAACAGAGAATTTCATATTTGATATAGAATTGTCTGTTTTACTAATACAATACACCATAAAATATGTACCTGTACTAGTTCAAAATCAATCACTCTATTAATTTGCTGTTCAATCAATGTAAATGAGCCATATTTTGCACAGTGGCCAGGAGAATCACATCGGCCATCAGCAGCAAGGACCAAGTCATTTCCCATATTTGATAATGTATTCCATTGTTGGGTTTGCTGCTCTTTCCATAGTTGTATCACTACAGGATTGACATAGGACCCAATGTGTCGATAGAAAGAGCTTGATGAGACACAAGGTACATTCATAAATCCAAACATCCTCAACACTTTGGCAATACAGCAACCTGATGTTAAAACAACCATTTATACAAGGTATTAAATAATAAAAAAGTCACTTCAATGTTAGGAAAAAAGCATAGAGTACAGCCCAAATAATATTATTGAGGGTATGGTGGTTGAGCACTCCAGGGGGGCCCTGCTGTGGGCTGGAATTCATGTGAAATTAGTTTTACCTGAAAGTAAAAGAGAAGTAGAGAACAATAGGTTTCCTGCAGGCATCTGACGTCTAACAAATGGCTGGCTTGACCAGACTTTACAAAAGTTACAGTTCCCATCAGTGCACTGTTGTTTAATGCTGACAAAGGTACCCAAAACCTTTATAATAGAAGCTTTAGATGGACTTGTGCAGATAGGACAGACTGTAAACAATTGTAAAAGACAGCTCTCAAAGACTATGAACTTCCTTTCCAGATAGCTTTTTGTGTCATTTTCTGCTGTAGTTCTTTGTGAAGAAGAAAGGAAAGGAACAAATTAAAGGGAAATTAATTAATTGATGATAAATGAAACGATGAGCTTAGTTTTAACCTATCTGATTTAGATTCACACGCTTCTTCGTCACTGGACAGAGAGGGCTCATAGTCTTTGTCGTCAAAAGGGTCATCACTATAATCACTGGCATCTTCACTGTGGCTGTCTGTTGGTACATCGGGTAGTACATCATTGCAATTCATTGGCCCCAGGTTGGCAATGTTACATTGAACCGCACAATCTACTTGTTTGGGACAAATATTCGTACCTATAACAGTAAATAAGTAAAGTTTAGAAAATTACCACTTTAATACAAGAATATGATAAGGTTTCTACATGTACACTTGTAGTTCAGTAGTACATCATGGTACTTTAATATTTATTGTAAAAGACATAAATATGTAAGTTACCTTTACTTCGAAAATGCGGTCGTTCAAAATGTGCCTGTGTCCCAACGTCAACTTTTCTTGGTAAAATGATCTTCCGGATTTCAGCCGCTGGTCGTTCTGCTCGTTGGTCACTCCGCTCGTTATCCTCAACCTCGTCAACATCATCTTCAACTCGATCAAACTCCGCTAACAACTGTAAATTACAACATACGACGGCACTTACATGGACGAACAAACAGGAAAACAACGCCATGTTGTTAGCCAACTAAAATGACTGATAATACGTACCCTGTTGCACGTTAACTTAGACAATGCTCGACTTTGTCTTTTCGGTGCACTGCTGCTTGTTTCGGTATTTGTTCTTGTCGAAGTACAAGGGCGTTTTCGCAATTGTGAGGCTCTTTTATTTTTTGCTTTCAGAAGCTGTTCTGGTGTTGGAATAGGCTGTACAGTTGGAACGCTTCCTTTTTTCAAGACCAGTTTAGTAGAAAATCCCGCTAATTTAGAACCGTAGCTTTCGTAGTCGTCTTCGGTAAAATGTGAACTACAAATGTGTCCCGTGCCCGGTGTCGGCGTAAACTAGGCTCTTTTGGAAACTGATGAAGGCTAATATTGTCTTCATTTGTCTTATTGCAAAACATGACAACACAGCGCTTGCCAGAAGGTCGCTTCTTTGCTTCTGACATGACGAAAAAATAATCATGGAATCGAAGCTTGCCGTCTTTGCCGGTCGTGTAGTTTGCACACGTGTGACGTAAAGTATCACGTGACTCTCGAGCGGCGTTTTCGAACAGCGAACAAAAACATGGACAAAAACCATTAGCCGAAAATCCATCTTTGATTTTCCAATTTTTTTTCTCTTTTAAATGACTTCAAACTAAATGGAGTAAGTGTGGAAAACGTCAAAAATGACAACATTTTTGCCGGGAGTTGCTCTTTAATATGTTAAAAGGACGCCATTTACAAAAAGGTGATGTAAAAGATGTACCTTTTACTTTGAAAGGTATGTGAAAGGGGTACCAGGGACATAGCGAGGAAGGGGCGAGTGAAGTGACCCTTCTCCTCTCCCTCTCCCCCTAAAAATGCTTTACTCTTTAGCATTGTAAGCTTACACGTTGCTGTTTTTGACTAAGATAATTTTGATGTTCTGATATGTTTCCCGTTTGATGTAATTACTTACTGTTTTAAAACTCGCATTTTCATGTCGAAAGTTTCATTCATTAGTCGCCCCTATGGGTCATTATTACTATGGATATCGCGTGGAACACTAAAGCCACCTAAACGTGACACCAGACTAAGCATTTTGGGCTTCACGGGACTACCACATATATAGACCATACATTCCTAATATAGCTCTGACCGCGTTGAAGCTATTCGCAGAAGCTAAATCTATTCTTTTATTCAAAGAAACTGGCACTGAAAAATAGAAATACAGATTTCATCAACTATATCGCTCTGGAACACTGGAGAATTGTATCCTGGCTGAGGACCAAGAAGTAATACCATCGTGGTTGCTCACTTATGGCCACACCCGATTTAGCGCCACATGGATCTGAGAGCAAAGTTAATGAATATCGCCGCATTTAATCGCATTGAGCGAAGCTCTATCAGCTGATCTGTACTATTATCTTAAATAACGAAAACAACAAATACGTTACAACTTAGTCTTGAACGTAGTAGCGACAGCTGATAGTCAGCAAATAGAAACATCACCAATTTCTTCTTATGACCTCAAGGAGAGCCTTGCGCGCGCGATGGCCAAGTTACTAAAAATAGCCTTAGTCGCCACGAACATCGCACAGACATCAATACTGAGTTTTCCTCTCTTAGTATTATGGTCTCTTGACTAAGTTTTGTTGATGAGAAAGGGCTATTTGATATACAAAGCCGAATGATGCAGTTTGTTGTTATTCATATTGGAATATAAATTGTGATGCTTCAGGTAGAATTGTGTTTTCTCATATTCTAGTCACATGAAAGCACGAAAACATTTTATTTATGTTTCGTCTCTGATTCAGATTCACCAACGTCGTCGTTGCGTCTCCCTCTAATAAAATGTTTGTATTGTATTGTGAAAAAGTAAGACCAAGTATTGCAGACTGATTCTTTTTGAGGTGAAAAACTTTAATCATTTTACATTGAAATGTTTTGTAACATAAAATAATACTAAGGAGCACGAGTACCCTGGTCACCAGGAGTTTTTGTTCGTTTTCTTTAGTGAGTCTGGCACCGCAAACGAACCTCGGAACGAAACAACAAACCCCTGGAACCCAGGGTAGACTATTATTGTTATCGGTTATCATAAAATTACTACAAAATTGAATTCCGAAGAAGCTAAGTGTACAATAAAAATTAATAAATTCTATTTTAACACTTTAGACCTTTGTTAACTAATATATCTCAATTTATACGCTTTAATGAATCAAAAGCCACAAATTGGACATTTAACAAATTCTAAGTTTTAAGTGAAAACAAAAGCATGTTTTTATATTTCCCGTGTTTGGCGTCATCAAAACTTCAAAACGTTTTAATGGAAATGATATTCTAAAGAATAACCTTTTAAGTTGTGGTTACGATCGAAGGTCTGAAGTATTAAGAGGAGATTTTTTTCCCATGACGAGCAATAATGGCGAAAAGCACCAAAAACTAGACTTCGTGCGAGTTTTAATCCAAAATTTCGTTCTGGATTAACACTCAAATCCTTTTTCTACCGGTTAAAAACTGAGATAAAAACCATGCAAGATAAAATACCAGTCGAAAACGAACTTTTGAATTGTACAAATATTTTTTCTTTAAGTTGTTTGGGATTAAGCTTTTTCAAATAAAGCTGAATAAAGCTAAAGAAACCATATAGCAAATGAGCAAATACCAAAAGCAAAAACCTAAATCCTCATTTTCGAACCAAATTAATTTTCGCTTTGGATTAACACTTTGATTCAACTTTCATCGGCCAAAACTACTTACAAACAACTTCAACGTTCTGACAGAAATGATTTTAGTTTTGTACAACAGCTATTCTTCAACTCGGGATTTTTGGTCGTTCACTGCTCGAACTTGAAAAAAATCCCCTCTTAAACGAAAACTACTTTTTAGTACACAGTTCAGTGAACATGCATGTTAGAATTTAACTACTAAGTACACCGTATAGATGTGAATCCGCTAACTTATAAGGTACGTCAACTAGCTGTCGTCATAGTGACACATCTCTAAAACAAAGCAAGTTATAGCCAGCTATCGGCCTGCCAACAACTCCCTAATTCGCACTCGAACCACAAGTATTTCCCCAATACTGTAAGACTATAAAATAACCCGCTAACAGGAACCCTTGATATTACGGGCACCAAAGTACCGTCCCGCAAGGGTTATCCCGCAATGTTCTATTTCTAAAATAAAGCTAGTTTTCTAATAGAAAGTCTTTCATTACGTGCCGGTGGAGGCCTGGAGAGGAGAGAGGAAAGGAGAAAATAAGATCTAGCCTTCACAGTAGGCTAATTGGGTCACATAAACTGAACTCAAGAAAAAGAAAGGATTACCTTTAGACTTTTACATTTTGTTAAGAAGGCTTACTTTCTAACTTTCCCTCTCCTCTCTCCTTCACCACAAAGTCTGCTAAAAATCTCCTGGAATAAGGTGTAAATATGAATATAACTGCTTAATTAAAGTAATTGAGGACCAATTGAACTAGTCAAGATATCCTATCTACATACAATTCTATACTCATTGGAAAAATAGAATTGAAATAACGTGAAACACAAAGTCTTCCTAAGTGTGTTGGTGCAACACATCTTTTTCAAATTAATAAATAGAATTTCCATTTTTTATATCTCACAAATCTATGCAGTACATGAAATGCTGTTGTACGTGTCCCTCCGCGCCATAAGAGAATAGTGAGTTAGAATATTCTTTACTCTAGTCAGATTTACTTGCCTCAGTTCGTCCAGTACAAACTGTACAAAGTCAGGGACATCACAACAACGCTTTCACGTCAATTGCACAGTTGGCCTCTAGTGTTATAGAACAAACCACACACACCGATAACTTCATGGCCTACTCTAGATCTACCCGAATAGTGGTGTGGGTTCTTTAACGTCCCTCCAATGCAAGGCCAAGGTATGTGTATTAGATTTTTGGAGAGACGGGGGACTACGGTTTAACGTCCTTATCCGAGAAGACGTTAAGGTCTAACCATTTGCAGATGTAATTACAAAGGCAGAACCTTCTCAATTATTTTAAAACCCTGGTGTTATGAAGAGTGCGTCAGATGTTTTGAGCCTCAAAATAACACAACAACAAACTGACACGTTTGTCTACTCAACTTACGCGGAAAAAACTAATGAAAAATAATGTTGTTCAATTGTCCTATCGCATAATGACGTGACAGTATGTTTACATTGGGGATAGATGCTCAGAAACAGTGGAAATTGGGACCTATTAATATTCCTTTTCGAAGTAGAACTTCAATGTATCGAGTTTCGATATATATCATGTATCAGTGATTGCTCATCTGCATTTTATTTGATATGCAATCACTCTGATCCCCGACCATAATCCTTAGCATCAAATCAATAAAATGTTTTGGTGTGACGTCATTATGCGATAGGGCAGTTGTACAATTTTCCCTACTTTTTATACCAATACAAAGCTACATTTGCTGCAAAAATCTTATTACGGCTGTAGGCGTAAACCGACATTAGAAAATATACCTGTTGCTATAGAAACAGCAATAACACTAATAACAGTAAGATCTTTCTTATTACTAAGAGTAGATATAACGCTGAATAGCTTTTCTTGTTTTAAGAACATCGAGCAAAATTTGGAATAAATAATAATAATAATAATAATAACAATGGAAACTTTATTTTCTTTTTTTTTCTTTTTCTTTTTTTTTAATAATAATAATAATAATAATAATAATAATAATAATAATAATAATAATAATAATAATCTACAAGGTACTACGAGAAGAAGATCGAAGGGAAAGATGTAGATATCAAATGTAGAATGTGTGGTCAATATGATGAAACCATTGACCACATTGTAGCATGCTGCCCTGTTCTCGCAAAGAAAGAATTTATTGAGAGACACAACAAAGTTGGTAAATATGTTCATTGGAAGCTCTGCAAGTAGTACGGTGCAAGCCCTGAAAAGAAGTGGTACGAACATGAACCGGATAAAGTGGTGGATAATGGAGCAGCAACAATTTTATGGGACATGCAAGTGCATACTGATAAAACAATTAAGCTAGGCCAACAGGCCAGACATTATAGTAAAAGACAAATTGAAAAATCAATGTTTGTTAATTGATCATGATGTATCAGTTCCATCAGAGCGAAACGTATCTTTCAAACAAATAGAAAAGATTTCAAAGTATAAGGATCTAGAAATAGAAATTAGAAAGATGTGGGGTATGCAAGCTAAAACCATACCCATAGTTATAGGAGCTCTAGGTCTAGTCAATAAACGACTAGAATACTATGTTAAGCAGTTACATAGCCTGCGTAGCTGGCGGTTTAATGGGATTGGGGGGATTGGGGAGAGGAGAGGGGGCCTGGGGAGAGGGGAGAGGGGGAGGGGAGGGGAGGGGAGGGGAGGGGAGGAGGAGAGGCTCAGAAAAATCATAAAGAGCTTCATAAAAATTCAGCGCTAACAGAGAGCAATATAACCCAGCTTATGTGTTATTATTGAAATTTTCCGTTAGAAAAACACACCTCATTGAAACTTATCAATAAATTCGTCAGGTAATTTGTTTGACTTATAATCACCATCTTCAGGTGCGAGAAGTGAAGAATGGCCTTTACAGAAGGGTTTCCTTTGTTCCTTCCTATTTGCTTATTTTGCTATAGCGTGTGAAAGAATTTTGAATTTCGCTCCAAATATCTTTGGGGATTCAAATGAGTGAGTTCACTTTTCAATCTAATTATCATAAATTGCAGAAAATTACTTAATAATTATTTAATATTTTCCTTAAGCTAAGATAGAGGGTTTTCTGCCGACTGCAAGAAATGGTATGATTTTAAAGCTTAATCTTTCGGCCATAAAGGCTTGAGTGTACATTTTGTTTATGTCCTTTAGTTGTCTTCAAAATCAGGCGTTGAAAAGTAGGCTTCGAAGATTTTTATCATTTTAATTCGCCTACAAAAGACGCCCAAAAATTGCCTGTATTCATGTTGCCTCCAAAACACCCCCTCCCCTCCCCTCCCCTCCCCTCCCCTCCCTTTCCATTGGAAGAGAGCCAATCCGATAGAAGATAAGAAAACTATCTGCATATTAAAAGTGCACGTATCACAAATTGCTGTGCATATGTTCACTGCCACACGTGTACACGCTCGCCATCTCGTTCTAACACTAACACTTTTCGGTCTGGAGTAACAACTACATTACTGGGCCTATTCATTTGACCTAGACCTGAACCCTTGCTACCAAAAGACTTTAACAATTTGCCCTCTTGGGCCAAAATTTGAACGCGATGATTCCCACCATCACAGACGAGTAACATATCTTCTTCAAAAACGGCAAGTCCTCTTAAAAAATCAATCTGGCCTCTTTTTTCCCCTTTGTCTCCAAACAATTTGTACAAGAAAGTACCATTGACATCATAAACATCAATAAAGTACTTCTTGAAATATGACACAAAGTACTTGCCATTGCCATAAGCAATGTACCATGGTATTTTGTCTTCAGTTGGAATTTCTTGAACGACATCTCCAGATTCTTTACTCAGTAACTTTATGCCTGACTTGCTTACATCATCAAGGTTCATACAGCACACTGCGATGCGATCATCGGTAACACACATTTCACGTAGTATGACTCGTTCTTGTTTGTGGATAGTTTTAATGTAAGCACCGTCCATGTCAAACTCTTGAATCCTACCACACTTAAAATTTGGATTATCTGAGATAAGGACATGGTTTCCATACATAACTACTCCCCATGGACAGTTTAGTTGACCATCTTCCTCTCCATATCTACCAAACTGTCGTACATAGTTCCAATCAGCGTTAAATGTAACAAGGCGATGATTCAAATGATCAGTAATAATGATTACTTCTCCATTAACACTTACTGCCAGTGAACAGGGAACATTAAACTTTTGCATTCCATCTCCCATTTCTCCAAAGATTTTTACTGGTTTTAAGACGGGTAGTTCAACTACTGAAGTGTGAGATGGGTCGGTCGTGCTCTCTTCAATTCCATAAGGTAAAACTTGCGTATCGGAAGTACACTGGATGGTTGTATTTCTTTTAAGAGATTCCAAAACTTTTTGACATCTTTGTGGAAATTGACTTTCAAGATCTAGAATTAAATGAGGAACATTTTGATCTAGCAAAGCTTTGACCTGTTCATTCAGTGCATCGAGTTGTTCAATGGCAGCAGTAATCTCTCGTTGCTCTTCATCGTTTGCTGTTTCGTGCTCAAGAAGCATTTGGTCCAAGGTTCTAGTCATTGCGTTTTGATGATCTTGCAAGATCTTGATTTGAGCTTGTACTTGATCGTTCACTTGTTCCTTTGCTGTGATGATTTCCTTCTTCATGCGTCGTATGTTTTGCTTGCAATTGGATAGTTCTAGTTCTTGTTGGGATCTCTGGATCTGTTGGTTGACTAGATCCAAGTTTTGAAGAATTGATTCTTTGATTTCTTCAGCTTTATCCTCAATAGTGGTCTTATCATGAGCACTGTGCACTGTTGCAGTGCATCTTTGACATATACGTTTGTCACAAGTTTTGCAAAAGTATTCGAGTTTGAATTTGTCGTGGAATCTTTCAGGACATCGTTGATGACTGGTAATGTAGGCCTTGATATGTTCTTGCTTCAAGTCACCAAACAAAGTCACTCGATGTTCCTCTCTGAATTTTTCAACTTTACTGTGGCGGTCGTTCTTGCAGTCAGCGCAAACCACGCCTTCGCACTCAGGACAGAAGGCAACTAAACTAACGTGTTTCTCACAGGAAGCACAGTCCGGTAGTTCTAGCTTGTCTTGTTCACTTGCTTCGTTTTTCATTGCAATGAGCAATTTTTGTAAGGTTTCGAGATGGAATGAAGAATTGAGCTTCGTTATGTCGCCATCTTCTAACTCCAGTGGCGTCATGCAAATAGGGCAAGTCAGTGTCTCCCCCTGTTGCCTAAAAGTTTCCTTCCGTTCCTTGATACAATTAAAGCACAAGCTGTGAAGACAGGGAAGCGTCTTGGGCTCCTTAAAGATTTTATGGCAAAATTCACACTTAAGTTCTTTTTCTAAACTAGAAACGAAATTGTTATTGAGTTCAGCCATCTTATTGATGTGTCGCACGTCGCCTAAAACGAAAATGACAATTTCCCAGAACTACCTCAACAGGTAAGCTCTTTTAAGAAGGATATATATTATTAATACTATTAATACTATTAATAATATTATTACTTAATACTATGGCAATTATGGCGTAATGAAAAATGTCGAAATTACTCGTTTCAGAAGTCGAGATTTAACTGCAGACAAAAAGGATCTTTTCAATTTTGTATTCAGTATAAAGCAGTTAGTTTTGTTTCGTTTTGCCGTGTTGTCGCCACAAATTGACTGAAAATTCAGGTTGTTTTTTCTGTAGTGAAGGTTGATGGTTTGATATCATTCCAAGGATTTCTATTTATCATTAATTATTGAATGAAAAGTCTCGTTATTGTTCTGCAGGCCTTTCGGGCATTAGATATGAAAATATCAATAGTGGCGTAACTCAACTATCTCACTTCAGTTGTCTTGGATGATTACCTGTTTGTTTTCAGCCGTTAATATGCTATTCCAGAAACCACTAACCGCGGTTTCCCGTTTGTCGTCTGCTGTATTTATTTTATTGACGATTAAAAAATTCGCAATATTGATTTGCAAAATTAAAATTCACAAAGTTTTGTGAAGCTAGATTTTTGAGAATCAGACACATTAAGATGGACGTTTTTACGCAACTCCTGCGAGTCGCAAACGTCAAGACATCACGTGATTTTGGTCTTGCCGTACGGGTTGTACGAATTTGCCGTTTCAGGCCGTTCACATTTAAGCTGCAGAAAGCACGTCTAGAAGTGAAACACTGCAGATTTATTGGACTTGCTATACATTGTAAATATATTGACCTTTGAAGCTTTTTTTTTCTTGGTTTGTGGGACTTTCGTTTGGCACAAGCGCTTTATAAACAGAGTCTGGATGGGGTTAACCGACTAGCGACAAACGGACAAAAAAATAACTGACTACCGACAAACTTGGGAAACATTTACTGATTACTGACAAAAAATATTGACTGACTACCGATATTTTAGTAATGATTCGATCGGTTAGTCATATATCAAGTAAAATAATTATTTATGGAACGTGGCTAGTGCTTTGACCTACATGCTGGCATTCTGGTTGCTTTAGTTACTTGTTTCATAGTTATAGTTGGTATAAAATCATTTTATAACAATTTTCAAATAGCAACTGTGTAATTAAACAGCTACACATGTATAATAAAATTGTTTAGTCTTTTTCCACTGAACTGAGCTTGAATCCTATCCAAACTCAGGAGCACGAGCAAGGTACCACTGGCTAAACGAGGAAACATGTTTCCAGAAACATGCCAAAAATTGTTTTTTGCAACAAACTTTACTACCAGGTCACAATTAACTAGCGATGTTTCCCAGTTTAGCCATCCGGGAACAAATCCGGAAATGCGAAGATTAACAAGCATATTGTAAAACAAAAAGAAGACTGCTTGACGTGCCTTTTTTTTAGGTAAACAGTTCTGTATGTGGGAACGCAGCTAAAAACTCAACGGCCTCAAACTAAGTAAATACGCCTCAAATCCCCCCAAAAACTAGCCAGAAGTGTTCAGTAACTATTAATCTCTATTTCTAACAAACGTTCGAAGAATCGATTAGAAAGAGAAAGCTTTTCAGAGGCAAAATTAAACTCATGCTATTCAACTACCAAACAAGGGGTTGAATTACAACACAGGGATCCCAAGCCCACTAAACCGGAACTAACCCGATTCACAAACGTTGAGGATGGTAAGCCTGTGATTTCAACGACTGGTAGTTGTAGTATATGACGCCATCATGCAAATGTCTATTAAACGTGCGAAGGGATTCCAGCATGTTCGTTTATGTGCATTTTTACAACCAAATTTCAATCGATAATTTCAAGAAATAAAGCGCCTTTGCCAAATATAAACGTCAGTTTACAATGTACAATAGCAAACGAAAACCTCTGCCGTATTTCAGACATGTTTCCCACCACGGCAAGGCTTAAATCACGCGATGTCTTGACGTTTGCGACACGTAGGAATCGAAATAAAATATCAATCTTATAATGTGAAATCACAGGCTTACCATCCTCAACGTTTGTGAATCGGGTTAGTTCCGGTTTAGTGGGCTTGGGATCCCTGTGTTGTAATTCAACCCCTTGTTTGGTAGTTGAATAGCATGAGTTTAATTTTGCCTCTGAAAAGCTTTCTCTTTCTAATCGATTCTTCGAAAGTTTGTTAGAAATAGAGATTAATAGTTACTGAACACTTCTGGCTAGTTTTTTGGGGGGATTTGAGGCGTATTTACTTAGTTTGAGGCCGTTGAGTTTTGAGCTGCGTTCCCACATACAGAAGAGACAACAAGGTAGGCAACTTATAATGTGTATGATGTTGAATATTTTTCCATTCGACTTTATTTATTTTGTTAATCGATATGGCGAATCTTAATGCACAATAGATGCAGCAAACGACAAGGAAAAGGGAATCACAGTTTTCAGTTTGCATTAGCTATAGAAAGCTGGAACCTCAATTTTACAGCAAACGACAAACGGAAAACCGCGGTTACCGGTTTGCGGTATAAAGTTGGAGCCTTAATCTTAAGGTCTGGCTATTGATGTGTCGGACGTCGCCTGAAACGACAGAATGACAATTTCCCGGAACTAGCTCAACAGGTAAGCTCTTTGAAGAAGGATATATTATTAATACTTTTATGATAATTATTGCGTAATGCAAAATGTCGAAATTACCCGTTTCAGAAGTCGAGAATTAACTGAAAAAAAGATCTTTTCAAGTTTGTATTCAGTATAAAGCAGTCAGTTTTGTTTCGTTTTACCGTGTTATCGCCACAAATTAATTGAAAATTCAGGTTTTCGTTTCTGTAGTGAAGTTAGTCGTTCCAAGAATTTCTCACATTAATTATTGAATATGAAAATAAAAGTCTCACAATTCAGTGTCAGCAGGCCTTTGGCATTAGATATGAAAATAGAAATAGTGGCGTAACTAAACTAATTTGTCTTGAATGATTAACTGTTACGTTTGTTTTCAGCCGTTAATATGTCTGCTGGTTAAAGATGTCTTAACAGATGACACGTATAAGTACTTTTACTGAGCTTAAAATGAAATTAGTGAGTTCAGCCATCATATTATTTGTATTAGAGATGCCCGTTTTAGCGGCACAACAGAGAGTTTGGCACAGTAAGAACTATATTGTTTCAAAGTCACACCTCAACTTTCAAGCCATTATTGTTATCTCTCTATCATAAAACACTAAAATGACTAATAAGGATACCAGTAAAAATATACCAACACTGAAATCGTGTAATACTGAAACTTGGAAAAATAGGAATAATGTAAAACTAAGATCTTTCCACATTTTTGGAGGGGAAATGTTGTTTTTAATTTTCAAACATATCCCAACTTATAACGAAAACAACAACTTAGTCTTGAAAGTAGTAGCGACAGCTGATGGTCAACATATAACAACATCACCAATTTCTTCTTATGACCTCAAGGAGAGCCTTGCGCGCGCGATGGCCAAGTTACTAAAAATAGCTTTAGTCGCCACGAACATCGCACAGACATCAATATTGAGTTTCGCTCTCTTAGTTCTATGGTCTCTTGACTAAGTTTTGTGATGAGAAAGGGGTATTTGATATACAAAGCCGAATGATGCAGTTTTTTGTTTGGAATATAAATTGTGATGCTTGAGTTTGAATATAATTATGTTTTCTCGTATTCTAGTCACATGAAAGCACGAAAACAATTAACAGATTCACCAACGTCGAATGTGTTTTGGTTATTGCGTCTCCCTCTAATAAAATGATTGTATTGTATTGTAAGAAAGTAAGACCAAGTATTGCAGACTGATTCTTTTTGAGGTGAAAAACTTTAATCATTCTACATTGAAATGTTTTGTAACATAAAATAATACTAAGGAGCACGAGTACCCTGGTCACCAGGAGTTTTTGTTCGTTTTCTTTAGTGAGTCTGGCACCGCAAACGAACCTCGTAACGAGACAACAAACCTCTGGAACCCGGGGTAGACTATTATTGTTATCGGTTATCATAAAATTACTACAAAATTGAATTCTGAAGAATTAAAGCCAAGTGTACACTTAAAATAAATAATTTCTATTTTAACACTTTAGACCTTCGTTAACGACTAATATATCTCAATTTATATGCTTTAATGAATCAAAAGCCACAAATTAGACATTTAACAAGTTCTAAGTTTTGAGTGAAAACAAAAGCATGTTTGGCGGAATACTTATCCAAAGCAGATAAGTGACAAAAACGTCCAATCTGAGGCTTTTTGATGAGGCATGGAAGGAAATCTTTATTTTCCGCGTTTGGCGCGCGCCATCAAAACTTCAAATACTTTTTAATAGAAATGATATTCTAAAGAATAACCTTTTAAGTTGTGGTTTAATACGAACGAAGGTCTGAAGTATTAAGAGGAGATTTTTTTCCATGACGAGCAATAATGGCGAAAAGCGCCAAAACTAGACTTCGTGCGAGTTTTAACTCCAAATTTTCGTTCTGGATAAGCACTCAAATATTTTTTCTACCGGTTAAAAACTGATGTACCAAGATAAAATACCTGTTTTAAACGGATTTTTGAATTGTACAAAGACTTTTACTCTTGATGCTGGGTTGGGATAAAGCTTTTTCAAGCTGAATATAAAGAAAACATAACTTACAGCAAATGAGCAAATGCCAAAAGCAAAAGCCTAAATTCTCATTTTCGATTCAAATTTTCGCTTTGCATTAACATTTTGAGTTCAACTTTCATCGTCCAAGACTACTTACAAACAACTTAAACTTTCTGATAGAAATGATTTTAGTTTTATACAACAACTATTCTTCAACTCAGGAGTTTTGGTCGTTCACTGCTCGAACTTGAAAAAAATCCCCTCTTAAACGAAAACTACTTTTTACTACACAGTTCAGTGAACATGTTAGAATTTAACTACTAAGTACACAATATAGATGTGAATCCGCTAACTTATAAGGTACGTCAACTAGCTGTCGTCATAGTGACACATCTCTAAAACAAAGCAAGTTATAGTCAGCTATCGGCCTGCGAACAACTCCTTAATTCGCACTCGGACCACAAGTATTTCCCAAATACTGTAAGACTGTAAAATAACCCGCTAACAGGAACCCTTGATATTACGGGCACCAAAGTACCGTCCCGCAAGGGTTATCCCGCAATGTTCTATTTCTAAACTAAAGTCACTTTTCTAATAGAAAGTCTTTCATTAGGTGCCGGTGGAGGCCTGGAGAGGAGAGAGGAAAGGAGAAAATAAGAGCTAGCCTTCACAATAGGTTGATTGCATGGGTCACATAAACTGAACTCAAGAAAAAGAAAGGATCACCTTTAGACTTTTACATTTTGTTAGGAAGGCTTACTTTCGAACTATCCCTCTCCTCTCTCCTTCACCACAAAGTCTGCTAAAAATCTCCTGGAATAAGGTGTAAATATGAATATAACTGCTTAATTAAATTAATTGAGGACCAATTGAACTAGTCAAGATATCCTATCTACATACAATTCTACTTAATGGAAAAATAGAATTGAAATAACGTGAAACACAAAGTCTTCCTAAAGTGTGTTGGTGCAACACATCTTTTTCAAATTAATAAATAGAATTTCCATTTTTTATATCTCACAAATCTATGCAGTACATGAAATGCTGTTGTACGTGTCCCTCCGCGCCATAAGAGAATAGTGAGTTAGAATATTCTTTACTCTAGTCAGATTTACTTGCCTCAGTTCGTCCAGTACAAACTGTACAAAGTCAGGGACACCACAACAACGCTTTCACGTCAATTGCACAGTTGGCCTCTAGTGTTATAGAACAGACCACACACACCGATAACTTCATGGCCTACTCTATTCGAATAGTGGTGTGGGTTCTTTAACGTCCCTCCAATGCAAGGCCAAGGTATGTGTATTAGATTTTTGGAGAGACGGGGGACTACGGTTTAACGTCCTTATCCGAGAAGACGTGAAGGTCTAACCATTTGCAGATGTAATTACAAAGGCAGAACCTTCTCAATTATTTTAAGACTCTGGTGTTATGAAGAGTGCGTCAGATGTTTTGAGCCTCAAAATAACACAACAACAAACTGACACGTTTGTCTACTCAACTTACACGGAAAAAAACTAATGAAAAATAATGTTGTTCAATTGCCCTATCGCATAATGACGTCACAGTACGTTTACATTGGGTATAGATGCTCAGAAACAGTGGAAATTGGGACCTATTAATATTCCTTTTCGAAGTAGAACTTCAATGTATCGAGTTTCGATATATATCATGTATCAGTGATTGCTCATCTGCATTTTATTTGATATGCAATCACTCTGATCCCCTCTGGCGACCATAATCCTTAGCGTCAAATCAATAAAATGTTTTGGTGTGACGTCATTATGCGATAGGGCAATTGTACAATTTTCCCTACTTTTTATACCAATACAAAGCTACATTTGCTGCAAAAATCTTATTACGGCTGTAGGCGTAAACCGACATTAGAAAATATACTGTTGCTATAGAAACAGCAACAGTCCGGTTCATATCCAGTTTTGGAGATATGACTGGCGTGACAAAATGGAGTGTGTAAATAAGATCAAGTTGTCTCTATAATTTCCCTTATTTCTTTGAAATGGCAATGCATATCCACAGCACTTTTCAAGCTGTGAAGTCTATTATTATGCAGGTATCCCGTGGTGTCTTTACAATGTCAGACAAAGCTTCGAAGACGTCATATTAACGAGCTCAAGTTCAAGTTACGGGTCTTTCAGCAATAAAAATACCGTTGTCACTATACACTAATTCGAAGGTTTTACTATCTTCCGCGCTTTTAAAGAAATGTTTGCCATAATTTTCTGAAAGGATTTGAGTTTTTGCACAAGACAGTGATGGTTTTGTTTGGGTGCCAGCCCAAAAGTGAATGGGCCAAGACTTGTTTAAATTTGAGGACGGCTGAACTATTTGCCAGTCAAGAATTGTGCTTGTAAATCTCGAGTCCTTGGATCTCTTTGGATGGCCAAAATCAATTCATTTTGGATTCTTGGACAATCGCTATCGTAAAGATAAAGTTTTGGAGCAGCTCAAGAATTTTTGGGTAGGTTTTAACGATATTTTCGATTGTTGCAAGAGTCATGAGTTGCCGTGACAGACTGACGGCCAAAGGTCATGAATTCAAAGTTAGCTATAAATATTTTCATTGAACTTGCTAAAACTATTCGTTGTGTGGCTCTCTTTGAAAGCCCTTTGAAGCCTATTCAGTGCTCGATGTGATAGAATAAAGTTTTTAACTATCTCAATCCTAATTTGGCCTTTATTTGTTATCAGAATTTACTTAATTCTCAGCAGCGATGAAATCGCCGCGGCAAAATCAAAACAGTTCAAATTAACATGAGAACATTTATTCCTTACTCATGTGTATTCTAATTTGCCGGATAGGCAAGGTAGAGAGTTTTACAAAACTGAGGTTATTGTAAAAATATGATTGAATATAAGGTAACTTCATAAACATGGAATTTGTAAATTGAGTATCATAAATGTGGTGTTCGTCAATGATTTAAGCTGACAGTTGTTATAGTAACCACATTTCCTCAACTCTGATTGGCCGAAGTAGTATTTACAAAATATCTCCAAAACTGGATATGAACCGGACTGAGCAATAACACTAATAACAGTAAGATCTTTCTTATTACTAAGAGTAGATATAACGCTGAATAGCTTTTCTTGTTTTAAGAACATCGAGCAAAATTTGGAATAAATAATAATAATAATAATAATAATAATAATAATAATAATAATAATAATAATAATAATAATAATAATAATACTTTATTCAAACAATTAGAATGATTGAAACGGAGAACTTTGAGGTTAACGCTTTGTGCAAGTCTCCTAAACTTAGAAAAATCATAAAGAGCTTCATAAAAATTCAGCGCTAAAAGAGAATAGTATAACCCAGCTTATGTGTTATTATTGAAATTTTCCGTTAGAAAAACACACCTCATTGAAACTTATAAATAAATTCGTCAGTTAATTTGTTTGACTTATAATCATCATCATCATCATCAGCTGCGAGAAGTGAAGAATGGCCTTTACAGAAGGGTTTCCTTTGTTCCTTCCTATTTGCTTATTTTGCTATAGCGTGTGAAAGAGTTTTGAATTTCGCTCCAAATATCTTTGGGAATTCAAATGAGTGAGTTAATTTTCAATCTAATTATCATAAATTGCAGAAAATTACGAATTTTTAATATTTTCCTTAAGCTAAGATAGAGGGTTTTCTGCCGATTGCAAAAAAAGGTGTCATTTTAAAGCTTAATCTTTCGGCCATAAAGGCTGGAGTGTACATTTTGTTTATGGCCCCGTCCACACTACAGCATTAGATCGATCCTGTCTAGTACATCGCTTCAAGATCGATTTAAAACTGTAGTGTTAAAGGAGCCTTAGTCCTTTAGTTGTCTTCAAAACTAGCCTTTGAAAAATAGGCTTCGAAAATTTATATCATTTTAATTCGCCTACAAAAGACGCCCAAAAATTGCCTGTATTCCACCCCTCCCCTCCCTCCTCCTCTCTTCCCTTCCCTTCCCCTCCCTTTCCATTGGAAGAGAGCCAAGATAAAAAATACTATCTGCATAATAAAATTGAAGTGCACGTATCACTGATATAAATTGCTGTACATATGTTCACTGCCATACTTGTACACGCTTGCCATTTCGTTCTAACACTAACACTTTACCGTCTGGAGTAACAACTACATTACTGGGCCTATCCATTTGACCAAGACTTGAACCACGGCTGCCAAAAGACCCTAAAAGCTGGCCCTCTTGGGTCCAAATTTGAACACGATGTTTCCTACCATCACAGACGAGTATCTTGTCCCCTCCAGAAACGGCAAGTCCTCTTAAAAAATCAATCTTACCGCCTTCTTTTCCTTTGTCGACAATTTCGTACAGGGAAGTTCCATTGACATTATAAACATCAATAAAGTACTTGCTGTGATATGTTACAAAGTACTTGCCATTGCTATAAGCAATGTACCATGGTGTTTTGTCTGCAGTAGGAATTTCTTGAACGACATCTCCAGATTCTTTACTCAGTAGCTTTATACCTGACTTGGTTTTATCATCAAGATGCATACAGCACACTGCGATGTGATCATCGGTAACACACATTTCACGTAGTATCACTCGTTCTTGTTTGTAGATAGTTTTAATGTAAGCACCGTCCATGTCAAACTCTTGAATCCTACCACACTTAAAATCTGGATTATCTGAGACAAGGACATGGTTTTCATACGTGACTACTCCCCATGGACAGTTTAGTTGACCATCTCCCCCTCCATATACTCCAAACTGTCGTACATAGTTCCCATCAGCATTAAATGTAACAATGCGATGATTCAAATGGTCAGTAATGATTACTTCTCCATTAACACTTACTGCCAGTGAACAGGGAACATTAAACTTTGTCTTTCCGTCTCCCATTTCTCCAAAGATTTTTACTGGTTTTAAGACGGGTAGTTTAACTACTGAAGTGTGAGATGGGTCGGTCGTGCTCTCTTCAATTCCATAAGGTAATACTTGCGTATCGGAAGTGCACTGGATGGTTGTATTTCTTTTAAGAGATTCCAAAACTGTTTGACATCTTTGTGGAAATTGACTTTCAAGAATAAAATGAGGAACATTTTGATCTAACAAAGCTTTGCCCTGTTTATTCAGTGCATCGAGTTGTTCAATGGCAGCAGTAATCTCTCGTTGCTCTTCATCGTTTGGTGTTGCGTGCTCAAGAAGCATCTGGTCCAAGGTTCTAATCATTGCGTTTTGACGATCTTGCAAGATCTTGATTTGAGCTTGTACTTGATCGTTCACTTGTTCCTTTGCTGTGATGATTTCGTCCTTCATGCGTCCTATGTTTTGCTTGCAATTGGATAGTTCTAGTTCTTGTTGGGATCTCTGGATCTGTTGGTTGACTAGATCCAAGTTTTGAAGAATTGATTCTTTGATTTCTTCAGCTTGATCCTCAATAGTGGTCTTATCATGAGCACTGTGCACTGTTGCAGTGCATTTTTGACATATACGTTTGTCACAAGTTTTGCAAAAGTATTCGAGCTTGAATTTGTCGTGGAATCTCTCAGGACATCGTTGATGACTGGTAATGTAGGCTTTGATATGTTCTCGCTTCAAGTCACCAAACAACGTCACTTGATGTTCCTCTCTGAGTTGTTTATCGGTATTGTGGGCGTTCTTGCAGTCAGCGCAAACCATGCCTTCGCACTCTGGACAGAAGGCAACCAAAGTAACGTGTTTTTCGCAGGAAACACAGTTCGGTAGGTCTAGCTTGTCTTGTTCACTTGCTTTGTTTTTCATTGCAATTAGCAGTTTTTGTAAGGTTTCGAGATGGGATGAAGAATTGAGCTTCGTTATGTCGTCATCTTCTAATTCCAGTGGTGTCATACAAATAGGACAAGTCAGTGTCTTCCCCTGTTGCCTAAAAGTTTCCTTCCTTCTCTTGATACAACTAAGGCACAAGCTGTGATGACACGGAAGCGTCTTGGGCTTGTTAAAGATTTTATGGCAAAATTCACACGTAAGTTCGTTTTCTAAACTTGAAACGAAGTTATTATTGAGTTCAGCCATCTTATTGATGTGTCGGGCGTCGCCTGAAACGACAGAATGATAATTTCCCAGAACTACCTCAACAGGTAAGCTCTTTGAAGAAGGATATATATTATTAATACTTTTATGGTAATTATGGCGTAATGAAAAATGTCGAAATTACTCGTTTCAGAAGTCGAGAATTAACTCACAAAAAGGATCTTTTCAATTTTGTATTCAGTATAAAGCAGTTAGTTTTGTTTCGTTTAGCCGTGTTGTCGCCACAAATTAATTGAAAATTCCGACAGGTTTTCGTTCCTGTAGTGAAGCTAGTCGTTCCAAGAATTTCTCACATTGATTATTAAATGGTATCGCGATTCTCCTATCACTTTGATCTACAGAGAGACGGCGTTATTTTCCGGTAATGCCGTCTCAAAATCAGCACTCGTGATTGGCCCAAACATTGAGGACTGCATCGAAGTGGCTTTCTTCAAAATCACAAAAACCTACTGAAAATCAATTCAAAATTGAGCAGCAAATATAAAACAACTTTTTAGATAATATCCGTGATAAAATGACCGAAAACAATGACATATTTTGATAAAAAATGGCCGCTAAGTTGAATTACAGCTACACACGACTATTGCGAAAAGTAGTAAACTGAACTGAAATCTGTTGGTCTAAACTAGATAAAATAACTACACAATATTCACGAAAAGAAGTAAAAAGAAATCATCCTAAGTAAAAATATCATCTCTGATAAGAATAATCGGTAATTTCGTTTTCGTTTTTGGCTTCAATGACTTCAAAGTCACAGCAACAGTGAATTTTCAGCAAAACAAACAAAGTTGTCCTTTATGAAGACAAAAACGGTATTGTTTAAAAAAAGATGAAACAAAAAACTTTTTGAATAAGATAAACAGAAAATACACAAGTGTGGATTACCTTTTCTTTTTAATACCTTTCAATAACTTTTCAGCATCATTCCTTTAGTTTGAAGCAATATTTTGACAAACTTTCAGGCTTTCACATGTCGGTCAGCTCGCTCGTTTTTCGCCAGTTTTGATGAAACAGCAAAAAGAAATCTTCAAAAGCATCAAACGACCTGTACTTCTTTCATTTTGTGAGCTTTTGGACTTGTTTCTATAATTAAATCACCTCTTTTAAGCGAGAGAAAGCTTCCCGGCTCTGGCCGCCATTTCCTTTTTAGCTTTCTTCTTGCAAAGACAGAAAGAAGTTGCCATGGAAACTGTAATTCCTACAACTTTGCAGGTAAAGAGAATCTCGCGTTCAATCAATTCAAAATGATAACTTTTCTCTTTTTTCTTCGTAAAAAAATAGTTAGAATCGCGATACAAAACTAAACGCGATTTTGAGACGGCATTATCGGTTTATAATGACGGCGTTGGGAGAAAATATATTCAGGTATTGGCTCCGTCGCTGCGCGACTCCGCCAATACCGAATATATTTTCTCCCAACTAGCCGTCATTATAAACCGATAATGCCGTCTCAAAATCGCGTTTAGTTTATAAAAATAAAAGTCTCACAATTGTCAGCAGGCATTTGGCATAAGATATGAAAATAGAAATAGTGGCGTAACTGAACTAATCTGTCTAATCTAATTGTCATTCCTGTAATGAAGGTTGATGGTTGATATCATTCCAAGGATTTCTATTTATCATTAATTATTGAATGAAACGTCTCGTTATTGTTTGCATGCAGGCCTTTGGTATTAAATATGAAAATATCAACAGTGGCTAACTTAACTATCTCACCGAGATGTATAATTGGATTATTACCTGTTTGTTCAGCTTCAGCCATTAAAGAAGGGATAAATACCGAGAAGCGAGGCTTTTAGCCATATAAACCCCGAGGGCCGTAGAGCTACGAGGTATTTATCTGCCTT
Organism: Telmatactis stephensoni; assembly: GCA_029948255.1. Lineage (NCBI taxonomy): Eukaryota > Metazoa > Cnidaria > Anthozoa > Actiniaria > Isophelliidae > Telmatactis > Telmatactis stephensoni. Next base: position 158,569 of record JALIZF010001276.1, on the reverse strand, counting down.
TATATGATGGAGGAGAGTTTCACACAAAAGCGATTTAAAGAGACAATCACTAATTAGATCATTGTTACCGAATTCCCAGAAGGAAACCTTAAATAGTTGTTTTTCAATTCTATTCAAAGAAACACTAATGAACTTCATGATAACACACAAAACATTTTTTTTGTTGAGAAGATCCCATCTGTTGGCTCAGTAGATTAATTGCTTACAATATATCCGTGAAAAACTTTGTAAGAAATTGCACAAATTTGCACAATTTTGTCACTGGACTATTTAGTGTTAAGAAGTGAGCGAGCCGTGAAGATGGCTCTTGTACAAGAGCAACAATTAAGTTTGGCAGGTGTAGTACTAGGCTAGACTAAGTCGTGAAGCAAGTCATGGATGCATATAGTTACTTCCAAGAGCGCATCACTTTTGGTTAGTTTTATATTTTGGTATTTGTTAACGTCCTTGCGTTTGACTCGTCTCTGTTGTCGTTGTATTTTAGCTCAGTGTTTGACTCATTTTGTTCGGAAGAAAGCGGGATTTGTGAATAAAGCTAAGGGTGCGTTTGACTCGTTTCTTGTGTCGTTGTCGTTATTGTAATTTAGCTGCGCTTGAATCGTCTCTTGTGGAAGCGGGAGTTTTTGAATAAAGCTAAGGGTGCGTTGAGCCGTAATTTCTTATGTCTGTTGTCGTTATTTTAATCAGTTTAGCTGTGTTTGACTCGTCTTGTTGGGGAAAGCGGGAGTGTTTGAATAAAGTTACAAACTAACCACACCCTATTTCCATTGTTTAATGTAGGTTTTGAATTTCGGGGGAAGACCAGGGACAGGTTTTGAATTCAAGACCTGCATCAGATTTTTTGCCAAGTTACTAGACATATACCACCATTTGAGAAGTTTTACCTTCAATGCACTGCATTTGAGATTTTAGACACACACTAGAAGTCGGAAAGTCTTAAAATTTAAGGAATTGACTATTCTAACCTTTAAAAAATCGCAAATGATATCTTACGCATCGACCCTACCAAGCCTCGAACCTTCAACTCGTTGAATCTTAGTCCATTCACTTACCACTATGCTATCCGGTAATCGTTGACCATGATGGAATTTTAAGAAGCTTTATCTCTGTCAACACAGCTCTAGTTCGACGTTAATTTGATGCAAATATATATCACTCGATATAATTACTCGGATTTGATACTATAACTCAAATCCGATGATTTGTGTTCTTATTTCCAGAATTTTTGCATTGAAACGATAAAAATAGGGTTTGGTTAGTTTTTAAACCACTTCAAACGCTGCGGCCCTCGGTCTTGAATTTCAATGCAAACCCGAGCCCGTGCGTTTGAACTGTTATCTAAGGATGCGTTGAGTCGTTTCTTGTGTCTGTTGTCGTTGTTTTAATTTAGCTGTGTTTGGCTCGTTTCTTGTGGGAGAAAGCGGGGAGTTTTTAAATAAAGCTAAGGGTGCGTTGAGCCGTTTTTGATGTTTGTTGTCGTTCTTACAATTTAGTCCGTGTGCACGTGCTTTTCATGCTTCACCTATTTCTAAGTTTTGGAATTTGTACTAAATTGCACAATTCAATTTTGTTTGCAAAGTTTTTTTTACGGATATATTGTAGACTAAGCACTCTAGTATAGTGGTTAAAAGCGGGTATAGGAGTGCAGAACGTCTCAGGTTTGAATCTCTGTCATTTATCAAAGACTCAGTTTTTCCACCAAAATAGTATATTTCTAAGAAAATTTCTAAGTCTCGGTGTCCACACATAGATGACCTAGAGAAGTATAGAACGAAATTATAAATTCAAGGGATTTATCTAGATAAATCCCGGGGAAGACCTAGATAAAACCCTTGAATATATATATTCATAATGACCGGGATATAAGCGATATAAAGCCCCATGAATAACAAAGAAACCCAACTCAATCATACTATAATATGCTATCAGTATGTCTGCTGGTTAAAGACCGTTAAAGATGTCTTAGCAGATGACACATGTATAATTACTTTTACTGAGCTTAAAATGAAGTTATTGATGTGTCGGAAGTCGCCTGAAACTTTGACGACGACGGTAGAGAACAATGAGATTTATTAAGAAGAATAAAGCTCACACGTGGAATGTCTAGTAAAAAAGTAGATTTCAACCGTCCCCAGCCAATTTACTCTAAAGTTTCACACTCTACCGAGAACGCGAACGTCCAACCATTTTCTTTCATAATTTACTTTGCTATGTACCATTCATCGTATGTTGTAATTTTATGGGATAACGAACGCAAATTCAACTACTAAAGAATACAACAAAGCATGGATTTAATGAAAACAGAATAGGGCACTTTTTCAGCCATGCAGTCGTGGACGTTGTCGTCGTACCATCTTAAACTCCCTATTAATTTCAAGTTTCCCAGAATCAGCTCAACAGGGAAGCTATTTGAAGAAGGATATATTATTAATACCTTTATGAGTAATTATGGCGTAATACAAAATGTCGAAATTACTCTTGAAGTTTTAGAAGTCAATAGAGTGCTTACAATATATCCGTGAAAAAAGTTAGGAAACTAAATTGTACTAAATAGCGCGAAATTCTTTGTTTTCTATTGTTTAATTAGTGCAAATTAGTGCAATTTCTTGCAAAGTTTTTCACGGATATATTGTAAGCACTCTAAACGTTAACTGAAAAAAGATCTAGATCTTCTCATTTTTGTATTCAGTATAAAGTTTCGTTTTGCCGTATTGTCGCCACAAGTTAAATGAAAATTCAAGTTTTCGAATTACAAGCCCGCGTTGTTTTTTCGTTCCTGTAGTGAAGGTCGTTCCAAGAATTTCTGAATTTCTCACATTAATTATTGAATGAAACTTTGGCATTAGATATGAAAATATAAGTGCTGGCGTAACTTATCTAATCTGTCTTGAATGATTACCTGTTTGTTTTCAACCGTTAATATATATGCTATATACCTATTTCAAAAAAGGTTGTCCTTGGCTTTGGTGCATACTGCATAGTGAATATTGCATACCAAGACTGAAATGTATTATGGACAATTTGTAATTGGGAGACAAGAGGCTTTACTTATGTTGATTCTCTGTTTCCTCTCAGGTTGAATCTAAGTAAACTTTTTCCGCAACTTTTCTACTTATAAAAATTGTGAAAAATACACGAATGCATTTCCTTCTTGGTATGCGGTATTCACTTTGAAGTATGTATAAAAACTGAGGACAACCTTTTTTGAAATATATAGGTATATATGTCTGCTGGTTAAAGATGTCTTAAGGTGAGTCAATAGTTCCAAATGGCCGAATCGGTCATATCGGTTTTTGGCTCATAACTTTGACTCCCTTTGAGCAATGACCGTCAAACGGCACCAAAATCTAAAACAGTCATTCAGCTATAATATGATATACACTGATCGCGTTTTATGTCAGTAATTTGTGATATATACGGCATTAAACGAATGAGCTGTTGTCACAAAAACTCGATTTTGTGGAAAATCTAGCCGTTTTATTTCGCTGAAAAATTTAGAATCCTTTTAGCAGTAGATATGGAATACCAATCCTACGCCACCCAGAGCGCCGGTGCTGCGGCGCGTCCGAAGAACAAAAGCCAAATTCTTTCCGGAGCAACAAAAGAAATTCTTTCCAGAGCAACAAATTGATTATATTCCAGAGCAACAAAAGAAATTCTTTCCGGAGCAGCTAAGTAAATTATTTCGGAGCAACTAACCAACGAAATTCTTTCCGGTGCGACCGAGGAACAAACGTAATACTGAGAACAGTCCGTTGCGCAGCAACCGAGCAACGTTTTCGGAATTTCAAACAAAAGAACGAATTGGTAGTGACACGTGCCACGCTTAAGGGTCTATTGTGTTCAATTCAACCACCTGCAAAAACAATATAGTTGACTATCATATTGAAAGAAATTCTTGGTTTGATTTAAAAAATTGGGAATGCCATAAAATCCTCAAAATACCAAAAAAATCACAAATTCTTGAAATACTAGAGTTTGCACACTGAAAACGATACATTTTAAAAATACTTGAAAATTAAAGACACCACCGATAGACTACGAATGCGCGCCTTTGAAACACAGTGTTTTGAAAGAAACATAATTACCGAACAAAATGATCGCGAGGGATGTGTGTGTCTTTGAAACACAGTGTTTTGATTAACATAATTACCGAACAAAATGACCGCGAGGGATGTGTGTGCCTTTGACACACAGTTTTTTTGAAAGAAGCATAAATACCGAACAAAATGCACAGCGAGGGATGTGTGTGCCTTTGAAACACAGTGTTTTGAAAGAAAACCTATAAATACCGAACAAAATGCACACTCATAGTGCCCACAAACCCACGAAGAGTCGTCATCCCCTTCCCCCCCCCCCCCCCCAACCCTTCCGGGGGAGGGGGGGGAGGGGTCGACCCACACGGACGGCGAAGCCGTCCGAAGGGGAACCTCTCATCCTCGGATCCAACACTCTCTTACGAAAGAAATACTGGGAACAGTCCGTTGCGCAGCAACCGAACGACGTTTTCGGAATTTCAAACAAAAGAACGAGTTGGTAGTGGCACGTACCACGCTTAATAATAAGGGTCTATTGTGTTCGATTCAACCACCTGCAAAAACAATTTTGTTGACTATCATGTCGAATGAAATTCTTGGTTTGATTTTTGAATAATTTGAAACGTTATAAAATCTTCAAAATACCGAAAAGCAAATTATTGAAATACCAGAGTTTGGACACTAAAAACGGTACATTTTTAAAATACTTGAGAAATAAAGAGTTATTTTACAATCCACGACTATAAATCAGTAACACTGAACTCCGTTGCTCACAGTACTCACAAACCATCGTACGAGTAGCGATCTTTACTATTCTTTACAAGCGTTCAACATGGAAACCTATGGCCAAGACACCACCGACCTTATCGCGATGTGGCTGAATGAGGTAAATATTATGGCGTTCGAATTTCTCTCTCTTCTAAAACTGATCTAAAACTGATCGTTAGGCTACGAATGAAAACCTCATGGCTGGTACTGGACTGGTCCAAGAAACGGCCCCTACAGTGAGTATTTAATTTCTGTGTCCTTCGGTACGGCTCGTGTGAAGTCATTGCTAACTCAATTCTAAATCAGTTATCGATTAGTAAATACACTTATAATCTCTTTAGGCAAGTTTTTAGTCAGGCGTAAATCAGAGAACTAATTTTGAGTATTTAATTTCTGTGTCCTTCGATGCGGCTGATTGCCCGTGTGAAGTTATTGCTAACTCAATTCTAAATCAGTTATCGATTAGTAAATACACTTATAATCTCTTTAGGCAAGTTTAGTCAGGCGTAAATCAGAGAACTAATTTTGAGTATTTAATTTCTGTGTCCTTCGGTACGGATGATTGCTCGTAGGAAGTCATTGCTAACTCAATTCTAAATCGATTAGTAAATACACTTATAATCTCTATAGGCAAGTTTTGTGTAAATCAGAGAACTAGCAGGAAGCAAACATTCACAGAAGAGAGAAGAGTCTTATTAAAGTTTTAAAACTATATAAACATTCTTTCGACTTTAATAATCTACCGTTAAACTAACACGAGTTCAAATGAGGTCAAAACGTATCGATATTTTATTTTTTTTAGGTTACAGACGAACCCGCCAGCCCTGTATTAATGAACTCCGAGCCACCTTCCACTGTGAGTATAATTCATGTGTAACTCGTTTTTAAGGCTGTGTTGGAAAGTGTTCATTGTCAACCGTTGAACTGATTATTTTCAAGATGGTTTTTCTGATCTTTTGTATTGGTACAGCACCCACCTGTGTTCCAATGTCATTCTTGCAATAAGACGTATAAACATAAGAGAAGTTTCATTCGCCACCAGCAAGAAAAGCATAAAGATCACGAACAATGTTTCTGTCCCAACTGTGGAAAAAGTTTCACGAGAAAGCACGATCTCAAGAGGCACGACAGTGTCTGTAACGGAGCGTCGTCTAAGCGAAAGGGTGAAGACACCCATCCAACGTCTTCCCCACCGGCAAAGAAGCCAAGAACCGACGAAGAGATGATCGCCTTCGAGGTAAAATACATCGTTTTTCAGGATTCGTTTTTATTCACAAAACCCCTCGTGTTGCTTTTGAAAGCATTCTATTGTGACAACCGTACACAGGAACCCCAATCGATAGGATCGTTAGGAACTGGACTGGAACTGGAATGGTCGGAGTTGGAGCGGAATGGAATTGAATCGGAATGGAATTGAATCGGAAGGGAATTGGAAGGGAATGGAAGGGATCGGAGTTGGAACGGAATGGAATGGTATTGGAATGGAGTTGGAACGGAATTGGAATGGATGGAATGAAAATCATATTTTCTCTTTTCAGATGGCCAATATTCCGCTTGAAATGTTTCAAGACTATGACGGAGAAATGCTTGGAGATAATGATACTGAGGTAAGAAAATATATTCCCATGTACTATATGGGATAAAATAATTGAATGAATTGTTCTTATTCATAGGCTGAACAAGAAGGAGGCGGACAAGAAGAAGAAGAAGAGTGCGCACTGGCGAAAAAGGCTACCATATTTAAGTACCAACCGAATAAGAATGAAAGAAATGATCTCCTCCTCACCCTCAACGGAAAAAAGAAGCTGATTATCAATCGACATGAAAACCAACTGCGACCATATCAAGGCGTTAAATGGTTCCTCTGCTCTAAAGTGAGGATGGTTAAAGCGACTCCCGACAAAATAGATCATGGTCTCTACCCCACATTTCAGAAGCATATGTAATACCTCCACCAACCTTTCAGAACTGCAGAAACAGTACCAGGACGCTGTAGAAAAAATAAAGTCTTCTTTTCTAGAGTATCAGAGGGAAGGTTCCGGCTGGCAGCTGGATGAGGTCATTTTTGTTTAAGCATTATTTGTAACACAGTTTGTAAAGAATTATCACAATTATTTGAAGAGACTAATGCTAGGTATTCCTATTTCAACAGGTAGTACACTTGGATCTGGGAGTTGTTTCCTACACTCCCCTGAAAGGCGCCAGATATTTACCACTGCCCAAAAGATTAAAGGATAAGAAGGCAGTGCTCAACATCAAGAATCAAGACCAGAAATGTTTTCTTTGGTCCGTGCTTGCCATTAAACATGCCGTCGACAGAAAAGATCACCCAGACCGCATCCATCATTACTTGAGGTATGAAGATGAATTAGATATGAAGGGCATTGAGTATCCCGTCAAGCTGAGTCAGGTTCAAAAATTTGAAAAACAAAATCAGTTAAGTATCAATGTCTTCGGTTTTGAGAAAAACAAGCTATTTCCGTTATATGTAACGAAAGAGAAAAAATATTTACACGTTAATTTATTACTCTACTCCCGAGATAGTCAGCATTATTGTTTAATACGTAATTTAGATCGTTTGTTGTCGAGTATGAACAGACATGAGCATAGGATGTTTCCACTGTGTTTACTGCTTGCATGGCTTCGTAAGAGAGGATTTGCTTCAGGCTCATGAAGCCTCATTGTGTCCTCTCACGGAGCCCAAAGGATACGCCTTCCTTATGGAGACCAGAGTATTCTGGCATTTAAAGAATGTGGGTAAACAGCTTCGAGTTCCGTTTATCATTTACGCGGACTTTGAGTCTATTTTGGTTGAATTGTGATACCCCTTCTTTAGATGACCATGCAAGTGGTACTCAGAAGACCCAACATCATCAACCCTGTGGGTTCGGTTATACTGTAGTGTCCACCACGGACCAGTATAACAAACCTCCAGTGGTATATCGGGGAGTAGATGCAGTGGATACATTTTTAGACTGTTTACTACGAGAAGAACATCTAATTTCTCAAATTTTAAACACAGTTGTACCTATGAATATTAATGCAGATCAGGAGTGCGAGTTTCGAGCAGCCATGGACTGTCATATTTGTGGAGAGGCATTGGGGGCTGACAGGGTTCGGGACCATTGCCATTTAACAGGTGCCTACCGTGGGGCTGCCCATAAAGAGTGCAACATTAACTATAAGTTTACAGGTAAGATTCCTGTTGTCCTCCACAACCTCCGTGGGTATGACAGTCATCTCATCATGCAAGGGCTGGGAAAACTAAAATCAGAAAAAATCAGCTGCATCCCAAATAATACTGAGAAATACATATCTTTTTCTGTAGGAAACCTAGGCTTTATCGACTCCCTTCAATTTCTGAATAGCTCTTTAGAAAAATTAGTACATAATCTAAGTCGGGAAGGGGATGGTAAGTTTAGATTCTTAAAGAAATATGTAGACAATGACAAGGTGCCTCTCTTGTTGCGTAAGGGAGTTTATCCTTACGAGTACATGGATAGTTTCTCAAAATTCGAGGAACCCAGGCTTCCTTCAAAGGATCACTTTTACAGTTCTTTGAAGGATGAGCATATCAGTGATGAAGATTACGAACATGCCCAACGTGTGTTCCAAGCTTTTCAATGTAGAAGTTTAGGAGACTACCATGATTTATACTTAAAATCTGATGTTTTACTGCTCGCAGATGTTTTTGAGAATTTCAGAGACATTTGCCTCGAATATTATGAACTCGACCCTAGTCATTTTTACACAAGTCCTGGATTATCCTGGTTGGCCTGTTTGAAAATGACTGGGGTGGAATTAGAGTTACTCACTGACCCTGATATGTATTTATTTATCGAGGAAGGGTTACGCGGCGGCATTTCTATGATTACGCATAGGTATGCCAAAGCCAACAACCCTTACCTTCCTAATTACGACTCTAATGTCCAAAATAATTATCTACTGTATTTAGAAGCGAACAATCTCTATGGTTGGGCCATGTCACAAGCTCTACCGGAGGGCAACTTTGGTTGGCTAACCGAGTATGAAATAGCCGATCTCAATGTCATAACCATTCCTGATGATGAAGGGTACATTCTTGAGGTTGATTTAGAATACCGACAAGAACTCCATGAGTCACATAACGACTATCCTCTCGCTCCGGAAAAACTCAGAGTTTCGCCTGAATGGCTTTCGACTTATTGTACGGAATTGGCGGAAGAGTTAAATTTAAAGTATGCGACTGCAGAAAAGCTCGTCCCGAATCTCAATGACAAAATTAATTATGTAGTACATTATCGCAATTTGAAACAGTATTTGTCACTGGGCATGAAACTAACTACAATTCACCGTGTCCTCGGTTTCAATCAATCTCCATGGCTTAAAAAATACATCGATTTTAATACTGAAAAACCGAAACATGCTCGCAATGAATTTGAAAAGGACTTTTTTTAATTCATGAACAATAGTGTATTCGGGAAGACCATGGAGAATCTTAGGAAACGTGTTAATGTCAAGTTAGTGAACACGGAAAAAGAACTCGAGAAACTGTCAGCCTCTCCTTTATTCGATTACTTTCGAATTTTAATGAGGACCTAGTCGCCGTCAACATGAAAAAAACTCGCTCTATCTCAACCGACCCATTTACTTAGGTTTCTGTATTCTCGACTTGTCAAAAGTTCTCATGTACGATTTTCATTATACTTATATCAAAACCAAGTACGGAAATCAAGCCACCCTTCTCTTCACGGATACGGATTCTCTTTGCTATGACATCAGAACAGAAGATGTCTATCAAGACATGTACCAAGACCGTCATTTATTCGATACCTCAGAGTACTCACGAGACCATTTTCTCTTTTCGACTCGTAACAAAAAGGTGCTAGGTAAAATGAAGGACGAGACTCATGGAATTCCTGTACAGGAATTTGTAGGTCTGAGACCCAAAATGTACTCTCTTCTCTATCAAGAGGGTGGCGAGACCGTTGAGAAGAAGACGGCCAAGGGTATTGCAAAGTATGTGACGAAGCGTCATATATGACATGCCCACTATAGAGATTGTTTGTTTCTTAAAAAACGTACCATGGCTGCTATGAAACAACTAGAAGAGTCCTTATGACGACAAGCGTTATATTTTAGAAGATTGGTTGACCACCCTAGCGTACGGTCATAAAGAAATCAATGAGTGATACCTAATGAGAATGCTGTTGGTTTCGTCTTTTGTAAATAGGTTTACCAAGGTATAAAATAAATTATTTTACACTATATAACAAGTGTGTGCGTTTTTATGAAATGAAAAAGTGTCCCTCGTACTCCTCATTACATTCTCAATTTCTTTCGTTTTCAAAATTTCTGTCTAAAATAGTGCCCCTAGTGCCCCTCATTGCACTCTCAATTTCGTTTGTTTTCAACTTTTTTTGTCTAAAATAGTGCCCCTTATGGCATTCTCAATTTCTTTTGTTTTCAGAATTTTTGCCTAATATAGTGCCCTTAGTGCCCTCACTACATATATTTGGAAGAAAAAATATTGTTGAAAGTAATTTGTTGTTGTTTTTAAAAGACGAATGATATATCAATAGTATTCATTAACCATGGGGAAACGGAGAAGAAAAGACTGCCCCATTCCTGGATGTTGTAAAACCAATTTGCTTCAACTTTCCAACCATTTAGCCAATGTACATGTATTGAATTCTGACGAGCGAAAACCCTGGTTTGAAAGAGCACGAGTGATGAACATAAATCACTCATCTAAAACTAATGAATTAGTTTACGATCAGCTGTCTTACAGTATGGACGTGCGTTTTAAAAGTCCAACTTCACTAATAGTTTATGGTGCAACTTCTAGTGGAAAGACAAGTTGGACTGAAAAGTTTTTTCTCATTATGGAAAAAGAAATTCCAAACATCCAGTTCGTTGAGGGATTTCCACAGGATATCTATACCCTTTTTGATCAGACCCCAGGTCTACTAGTGCTAGATGATTTGATGAATGGGAGCATGAAAAACGACGCCATGGTGGAGTTAATCACCCGCGGTTCACACCATCGACATATCAACACCATGACTCTTGTGCAAAATCTTTTTCCCCCAGGAAAGTTTTCAAGAACCATAATTCTTAACACCCATTACATTCTAGCCTTCAAAAATCCCCGGGATTTCCTGGGGGTCTCTACATTAGCAAAACAGGCCTTTCCTGGTGAAGTGTCTCGTGTGATGGAAGCTTATGAAGATGCAGCCCAGGAGCCCTATAATTATTTGCTTTTTGACTTACATCCCACCACGACTAATACTTACCGCCTGAGAACGTCTATCTTTCCTAGAGAACAATAAGTGGTTTATGTAAAGCGTACATAATCTACTGCCATAACCTAATTGAATCATTTGAGGATGTCTCGTCGACTGAGTGAGAACGCAGACTTCCTTAGAGTACTGGTAAAATCCAACCCAAAACTAAGGCGTGCTATTCTCAAGTGTTGTAACAACGAACTCATCAACCCTACCTGTGAAGTGACACTGAACGTGTTGAAAGGTGTAGTTCCCATTAACAAGCAACAGAAAAAGAAACTCAAGCGTTACAAGAGAGTATTACAAGCTTTAGCTGACAAAAAGGTCCCAGTCAAACAGAAAAGAGAGCAACTGAAACAGACAGGGGGCAAATTTCTTCCCTTCCTGATACCACCTGTGTTATCTGTTGTGGCTAATTTAATATCCAAGAAACTATGAAGCACAACAGGAAAATGTATTTGGTTCCCGAAGAGGTGATGACACTTATACGTTAACGAAACGATATTCAGACTTCACCACTGGTGAAATCCATGAGTTCTATCAGCCAGCAAATGAACAATACACTTTCCGACCCCAATCAACCAGATGAAATAAAATAATCAAGAACCATGAACAGCTGCTTCAACGCTACTTGAATTTACAAGAACAAAGAGAGAATCATATCCCTACGGTGAAACTGCAGTCAGTCGAGGTAACACCTCCACCACAGGTAACCCAACCATTACCACAGGAACCCCAACAGCAACTGCAACCCCAATCTCTCTCAGAGTCTGAGATTTTAGAAACTGTTCCAAAAACCTTTCGAAGTCAAACTGGAAATTTACTGCGTTGGATCAAAAAGGCCCCAGAAGCGGTTCGATGGGATGAAAAGGGTGAAGTTTCTTTGGACGGTCAAACCGTCAAAGGATCAAGTATCTCAAATCTCATCAACGATACCATTAGAAGGCGGAAAGGATTCCAATCGCAGGGAAGAGATGCTTTCACTGAAGTCTTGGCAAAACTCAAACCCCAAAAGATGATTTCAGAAACGACGACCGCAGGCGATTGATGGGTCTCTTCAAAGCTGGAGCAAGACTACCCCCTTCTACACCTTATCAAACTTCTGAGGAGCGGATGGGCACTTTACTACCTACACCACCCCTAACACCTAGAAAGGAACCGTTATCACCCCTTAAGCGAAAGAGAGGGCTAAGACCCTCCACACGAAGAAGGAAAACTCTGGGATGGTTACCTTATTGATTAACTTGTAAAGTTGATACATAAATAAAGACAAGATAAAATTCAAATGTTGCAAGGTTCTTTATTTCATGTAAATACATTATCACATGTACTTAGACATAAATAGATACACGCTTTCATCATTTCTTAACTTGTCAGAACCAAATAATTTTACAATGGCATTCATGCTCACACCTCGTGCTCGATGCATTAAGTAAAATATGCTATACTCTCCACACACTGTGGTATAAGAACTTTGCAGTGTTTTCTGATTATGAATCCAGTTTTGACTATTCCTATTAAAAAAGTTTAAAAACATTGCTACTATAATTGATGTCGACGTCCATAGCTGTCGAAGAATTTTTCCAGGTTCGGAATCAGGATCTGTGTTGGCGATAAAGCCACAGGGGTAGACTTTAACATCACGTGGTAAACGATTTTCGGCAAAGACTCCCCAAAATTTATTTCTGGTGACAGGGTCATTCTTAATCATGTTTCCTATCTGCCCTGTGTTCATCTTGAGTAGTCAAAGGTCACGTGACGTGCAAAGTCAATCTCCACTGTAGATTCAAACTCTCCGTAAACAATCAGATTGACGGCGTTAGCTAAGCCTGTACCGAACTGAACCTCCAGTGATACGTTTCCTTTCTGCTTCTGGTTCAAATGAGTAGATGAACTGCAGAGGTCAGGAGTTAAATCAAAAACGAGAAGGGCATAGCCTTTGTTGTAATCTTCTCGGGCAATATCGATTCCAGAGTCTGTATAGAGTCGGCCTGTTCCCGAGGACAAAGTCTGATAGGCTTCCATGAAATTTCTTTCACTGGCTCTTGCTAGTTTGAGGCTAATGGGTTTGAAGGGGCGCTGTTCACCATCGACAGTGAGGCTAATAGATGTCGCACCATACAATTTAAAATTGTAAGGGTTTTTGGTGTAGCTTCCATTAAATGCGTCAGAGTCGACCATGGCTAGTTTACTATACGCTTAGGGACTTGTCCATTGAAAAGATCTCCCTTGTGAATGGAGGGGTTTCCTGAAGGTATGGTATAGGTCTTGCAGTCGGTTCTTCTCATGGGGTAGATGGTATTCATGCCCTTCTTGAGTGCGTTTGCATGCTGCAGTTGCAAAGTAGGGCTCACTTTCACTGCACGAACTTTCAAGTGAGCGTTTTGGATGGCAATCTTGTAATTGGGGCTCGTTTCACCCGACATTAACGCAAAAGCTGCACTATTTGGGTTTAATTTGAAGGTCACGTCCACATGATTTAACAGAAGGTGGTCACTAAACAGCATGTCACAGTGCAGAGGGCCCCATAAATCCACGATGTAACTTTCCTTGGTAAAGGAATAGCGGGTTTGAAGTCCTTTATTGTCTACCTCGTTGGTGCAATCTGTTTCGTCCATGGCTCCTGCTGTATCCTTGTAATAAAGCCCCGCTGTGAGGTGCGAGCTCTTGGCTGAAATACCATAGTTCAGGAGAGTCTCCAGCGTGCTTATGTAACTGTAGGTGCCTGTGGATTGCGTCACTTGGACTTCATTGAGAAATACATCCACTTGCTTGAACAGACTTTGTAAAAAGTTGTTGACTGGGGACCATTTTTTCATCTGCGGTCAGGTTTCCACCATTGGCTTTGGTAATCTTCAGCTTGATAAATAGCATAGTTTTTGTTAAATCCAGATAATTTTCCGACCCCGTTATTTGATATTTTATAAGTGCTGTAGACGAAATGGTAGAAATGGGCTGATATTTAATCCATTGACTGTTGTCAACCACAACCTGGGTGGGTGGTATGGTAAATAAATCCAGTTCACTTTTCATACATGAGAATGGAATGGGGATGCACGAAAGCCATTCTAATCCTTGAAAAATTATCGTCGAGAGGAATCTTAGGTGTTTTTGCTTTGCTTCCTTGTGGTAAAGTGATCTTTTCTGTGAAGCCTTTCTTTTAAAGCTCTTCCGCTTTCCTGTTCCTCCACTCCCACCTTGAGATGTGATGTGGTCAAGGGCCCTGCTGTTTCACAGTTTGCGCCGTCTGCTGCAACCTTGCTCGAGCCGAGTCTTTCAGGTTGTTTCCCCGCAAAACATCCTTAGCAACATTTATCCCTGTATCAAGAGCTGCTTTTCCCAAAGATTTTGCCCCACTTTGTAGAAAAGGCATGGCTTTTCTAGCCAAGGATTTGAAAAAAACGGGGGGGAGTTGACCACCACCCCCCTTGGTTTCAGGACCAAAATCAAGAAAAAATCACTAGAAAATAGCACTAAAAGTAGACAGCTTTCCTGTACTCAGGATTTGATAAGTCTTCCTAGTATTTCATATCAACAATACTTATTTCTTAGATAGTTAGATTTCAGGTCCTCAGTGCTGTGTGTTGAAATGCTTGTCAATCAAAGCCTGTCAACCAACCCCCTTTTTGCACTCATTTTTTGAAGGTCATAAAACATGGATATTTCAGTCAAAATATCTAAAAAAACCCAACTCATCTAACAAGAAAAAGCAAATCCCCTGAAAGCTGATACTTTCTACTAACATAAACCGCAATAAAATTTTTGGGCACCCCTAATATTTTTGCACAGCAGGTTAGTATACCCAAGGCTCACCACAGGGTACCCACATCGTGATTTAGGAACCAAACAATCTCTATTTGTCTTGAATGGCAATATGAGGCTTCCAAATCGATAGTTATTATTCAGGTTAGCACTGAATAATGAAACCTGTTCTATAATCGGGGCGGGGTGGGGGGGGGGGGGGGGGGAGAAACCCTGAAACTCCACAGAAAAGAAGCCCACTCTAACACGTATGCAGAACTGAAAGTCCTTTTTTACTTACAACTAAAAGAAACTAGAGTGGTTCGATCCAGTAGATTGTAGCTGACAATAAATATGCTCACAAGCTTATCGTAGCCAAGTAGCTGATCTCCCGGTGCCTTCGACGAAAAGAAATTCGATCCACAATATTAACTGTTGACATTGAGCCTTAACTTGTAACATATTTTTCGAGTTTGTCAAAAAATCAGACGTAGACATACGTACTTTAGTTTTTCTTTGCTGTTCGCGCGCAGTTCTAGAATTCCCAAGCAAGTCGAATATCTTGATTTTGGTTCATTTAACTTCTCAATGCTTCGAGATTCGCAGGAAATTTATGAAATCACATACCCAGCGGTGGTCAGCGGTTTACTCGACAAGGCGTGCCACAGGTAACCCAAAATCAGTATGTCAAAAGAAACACGTTTCAAATCAATGTATTGTGTTTTTTTCTTAATCGGAATTTTCATATTTTCATATCAATACCTTTCTTTTGCGATGGAATAATACTTTGTTCACAAAGCTAATTATAAAATTACAGAATGATCTCGCAAATGGTGTACAAAATAGCGCTACCCGCTATATGTAAACAAGGCCCAACTTAAAGCTCTATTTGTCTTCTAATTTCACGACGCCTGGTGATCTCCTCTGCTTCGGTAACAAAGTCCTCTTCCTGCTCTTCCTCTTCTGTTGTGGATGCCCCAAGGCTGATTCTCCCACTGCGGTATAGGGAAGATAGCCTGCTGAAATACCTTGCTACCTGTTCGGGGGTTAGCCATTCGCTCTTGAGGAAAAGCTTTTTTCCGTCAGGGCCACGAGCAGATCTCATTTTGGTGGCAACATCGACAGCATTTGCTTTGTGGCCCGTTTCTTCGCCTCGTATAAAAATTTCCTGCAGGTGACTTCGTACAGCCTCGGGGAATCTTATGGCGCGCTTTGATCTCCTCAGGGCCCATCCACACTCAGTGGGCGCGTGTTCACCCGTGAATGAATGGGTCTCAGCAGTGGACGAGGACGAGGAGGCTCCAGCTTGGACGTAGCCTCCGGATACTTGCCGGCATGTCTCGGCCCATTTACGCCGGATATTGTCGAAGGCTGATTCTCGCTCAGGCTCCCTTATGTGTTTACCAACATCCAGATGCCTCTGTAAAGCATTGAAGGACTGATAACGCTTAATACAGCCTTCCTCTGGGCAACAGAACGCTGAGGCCTTTGATTGATCTGTATTCGGCGAAGGAGCTGTAGAAATGCCAGGTTCTGAAGCTGGGGCTGGTGTGGGTAGAACTCTTGGGGCAGAAAAGACACCAGCCTCCACGGTAGGGATGCTGAAGGCATGGACGTTGAGGACATTGGTTGGTCCCTGTGGGTTACCATAGCCACGTAGCTGACTTTTTGTGTACAGTTTCCCCGGACCCACTTTGTAAGCCTTCCACACACGTAGTGATCCATCGGATTGGAAGAAAAAGTTGTTTAAAGCCTGAATGCCTTTCAGTGAATGCTTTGCCATGGTCTGGCTGGCTGTGTTAATCTTCACCACGGCAACATAACACCCCTTAACACCTCCGTGTGACTCGATGGCTCGCTTCATGTCACTGGCATCATGGATGTCGTTGCCTTCATTAATAAATCGCCGCATGTGGCTCTTGAGTGCAGCGATTCGACGGTCACATATATCCTTCCCGGCCTGAGGTTCGCTATAGTCGTAGCGCCTGATGTTAATGCCAACGCGAGTACCGAGGCAGGGCAAGGACAAGAGCAGGTATGCACAATGATAGCATCCGGCATTATCTGATCTGAAATGTGCTTCTGTAACACTGGGTCGCAAGGCCTTCACTTCTCGGAGTGTGTGCTCAATGATTGATAGAACGGCAAACCAGTTCTGGGTACAGTTGTCCACAGCATGCACGTAGCTTCTAGTCTAAAAATATAAGAAACCGTCGTTAAAAGGCATGACAAACAAAGTAAAGGAAAATGATCGCAAAGATTGGATGGAATAGTGCAGTAAATATATATTCTAGTGTGTTATGTTCATTATATATCCACTATACAACTGCATAGTTAATCACCTCATTCTTTCCAACTTCGTTCTTCATGATCACAACGCTGACGTGCCAAGATTTGCCTTTCTTGCCAAACCAGTCCCGCTGTGTTTCGCGGAAACTGGCTGGCAAGAACTTCATGGCCCAGTCCATTACGATCAACACTTGTTGGTTGCTGAGTTCATCAATGATATCGCTTTTGGCAGCATCCTGATGCGCAGCGCGGACAATGTGAGATTTCCATTCCTCAATCTTGGGGATGGCTGTTTCTATGTCATGCTGTATCTCTTCACGCTGATCGTCTGAACTGAAAGATAATAATGCAAGATATAAGATAATAATGATGTAGTTCGATATTTTGGTCAAGGTTCTTAGCCTTTTACGTAAACGGGTTCAACTAGTTTGTAGCTGTTAATGACTTCCGTAAGCCTCCATTTAGCGGCCACCTAAAAGCGGCCAGGGGTTCCATGCAGGGGGTGGCTGCTTTATAGAGTTTTCATTGATCTTCCTATTTCGCACTATAACTACTGCAAAAGATCTTTAAGGTGAGGTGACATTCTTAAGTTTTATGTTTTGTACTCACAAACGTGCTTCGGCTGCATCGACTGTCTTCGTCAGTGTAAAGTACAAAACATGACCAGGTTCTATATATACCAGCGTAAATAAAATCGTCTACAAATGTCGAAGACATTGACGAAGACCGTCGAAACATGAAAAAAGATTCAAGACAGAAAAAAGAAAGAAAGAAAGAAATAATTAAAATATAAAAAAAAACTCAACGTTGTCTCATCTTTAAGATCAGTACCTCCTATGTCTAAGTACCTGTATGCTATATCATCAGAAGACATTGCCACTTGGATATCGAGAAGCACATTCTTGCCCTCTTCACAGCGATCACATGCGATGTTATGGAGATGATCGCACCTGCCACTGAACTCTGGTTCGGATGTACTCAGTGCATGCACACTGCAATGGTCTGCACAGGGCTCGCAACTGCTGAGATGAATTCGGTAGTCCGTCTTCAGGTATTGTCTGTTGCTCTTCAGATGGCGCTTCAGTTGCTGCGCTTTTTGTTCGTCTAAACCTAAAATGAACGTCCGAATAATGCAAAGTAAATAAGAGAACCTTTCTTTAGAAGGAGACTGACATCAAAGACGAAGACACTCATATAGCCCACATTCTATGAGGAATATATTAAAATGTACTTCACTGGTAAAGATAGAATGCATCCTTTGCTAAATATGTCCTCCAATAAATTATATTTTACAAACATGGATTCTTACCAAGTTTAGAAAGCTGAGTAACCGCTGCTTCTAAAGATGAGAAAGCCAACACCCCGTCAGTCTGTGTGGCATCTAAACCAGCGAGCGATTTCTTCTGCGATGCTGCACAAACCTGAAATTGATTCAAAAGCTGGAACAGTGAATAGAGCTGAAGCGAACTGATACAACTGTTTTATAGGAAAATAACAATCTGTCGACTGTCATCATTTATGGCGGTATATGGGGGCTGCAGTAAAGTCCAAAAGAAAACATTCAGCCCTTTGCGATTCTTGTTATCCTTCACACATATTCCTTAAGTATTTTTTTGCAAAATTACCTTAACAATGTTAAACAGTGTTGATCTTCCAAGGGGTGTAAAATCCATCTCTGCGCAGTACTGCTGATACAACTGGACCAGTCGAGAAGCAATCACCGTCCTTACAACGTTTGGGATCTCTATTTCCTCACCAGTGGTCAACTTCAACTTCTTCGTGCCATAGGCCACATCTTGAAGAAAGGAAGGGCTGGCGATGAAATCCAGAAAGTGGTCTACTTTTATTGGGTCCAGCAAGCTCCGTTGTAATTTTGGTGCATCGATGGCACGACCAGGACTGTTTTCAAATGCATGACGGCGTGCTTCATCTATACTCCACTTGGAGAGCCCAGGAATCATGGCTTGCAATTCTGACTTTGAGTAATCTTTCGCAAATATGGAGAGGATCTGCCGTCTCGTAGTCCACGATGACGCTTCTTCGTACAGGCGAATGAGAGTCGCAAGCAACTCGTTCTCAGGGAGGTTCTCAGCTGCGACACTGCAGTACCCGTCAACAACCTGCTGGAACAGCCATTTAGAGTTACCAGGTGCGATGACATCCAACACGGTCTCTACTGTTTGGACAGCCTTACGCTTGTAATAGCGCGATGTACGGGAAGAAATCTCGGCGACATCAGATCCCAGCTGTGAGCGTAGAGGGCTGACATTCCCGTCCACTCGTCTGAGGAAGTTGTTCAAAAAATACAGCTGCTCTCTCATCTGGGGAGTCGGCTGCCACTCAAGAGAAGTTTCTACCACTGGGACCGAACTTTGACTTGAGAACAAGGTATCAGTTGTGCTACTTTGACTGGATTCACTAGGCGCTCTGTCGACAAATTGCAAACGGTGAACAGAAGGCATTGGCAGGTCCTGTTATTAAAAAATAAAGTAAATGACTGACTGACTGACTGACTGACTGACTGACTGACTGACTGACTGGATGGATGGATGGATGGATGGATGGATGGATGGATGGATGGATGGATGGATGGATGGATGGATGAATGAATGAATGAATGAATGAGTCAAAATGAATTTCAATGACTTGTTGGATTCATTAATTTTTGTCTGCCTTATGCAATTTTAGAGCTTCAGATGTCCATTTTTGGAAATAGTGAGTAGTACACCAAAGACTCATCTAAATCGCCTTTGGGTGACTGAAGTGCTGCAGCTGCACCCGAGTGTACAGATTCGGTACTGCTATTCTTTGTTCCCTCAATGCCACTAGAAGGGCCTTCATCGGGTAACAGAGCAGGTATATGGACTTCCTCCTGGGGAGCTGGCAGTTTGAACGCTGCCTGATGATCACTACGGCAAGCTCTACAGATACCTGTAATAACAAGAAACCATAAATACACTGGCCAATTAATTATATAAACTTGTTATCTGCTTTTTGTTTTTTAGCTTGTCAAGGGCTGGGGTGGGGGAGGAAGGAGGATGGATAAGCTGGAGAAGGGAAAAGTGGGCGGAAAGCCTGTAGTAATGCTTTTAATTTCAGAACCTTTTTCTAGTATACCAGCTTCTTGTATACCATTTAATTGGTCAATTTAAAGAGTTGGTAATAGTTGGTAATACTGTATGCCAAACATGCATTTGGGTGATTAAACCCAGACATCTAATTGTATCTATCAAAGAGAGATGTAGGGGAAGTTTCTTAACAAGTTTTATGATGTTCAAGGAAGGTTTTTGAGAACCCAAAATGTGGTAAACAAAAATGATAACTACAAACGACTGCTTACATTTGACTTCAATCAACTAGTCAATGAAAGATAGATTTGATGAGGAAAGTGCATTGGAAATCGAAAGCCGGGATGTATTTCAACTATAAGCTAATTGTTTGGTTTTACTGAGCTAGGTTCCTTTTTTTTTTTTTTTTTTTTTTTTGCTAGAGTGTTATTGTCTGCTACTGTTTAACTGGTCGCCGCAATGCGCAATGTGAGGTAAATAAGTCACATACCTGCACCTACAGGAACTAAAACATCCCATTTTTGTTTGATTTCTTTGCTGAGTTTCAGGTTAGCTCCCCTTTCTGGTTTCCTTTTGCTGTTCCCGTGCAAAGGATGCTTGCATTTGTTTTGCCTTTTCCATTGCTTTCCAAGCCCATCTCTGTGCTTAGGGCATGTTGTTAATGTACTGTCGTCTTCATCAAATAGTCCAGCTCTAGCAAGAATGAGCTCTTTCTCTGAGGCAACACACGACTGGGCAACGCTGAGTTGCCTCAAATGAGCCTTAACATTGCCGGTGCACGCACTCAAAGGAAGGATCCTAGTGTGGCTCGGGTTCTTGAGTGAGAGGCCACAACTGCTGTTTGTAACGAACGATGCCGCGAACGAACAATGTCATAGCTGCCAACCCTCCCGGATAATCCGGGAGTCTCCAGATTTTGGGCCTCGTCTCCCGGTCTCCCGGATAAAGACCTAAATCTCCCGGATAATCGCTCGAACCCTAAAATCGCGGCCATTTTAACTGAAATATCGTCTATCCTTCTTGAAAAATCGTCTTTCCAACCCCCCCCCCCCCCCCCCCCCCCCACTGAGCGTGAAAATCGACCCAATTCTAAGGAAAAAATGTTGATCTCCAGATACGAAAGCCTTGGGGGTTGGCAGCTATGGAACAAGACAACTCCGGTGAAGCCATGCATACGGTGGACGAGCTGGCTCAAGGTTGAAAAGACAACCTTACTGAATTCGAATTTAAAATTTCAAGCTAAAGGCAAATAAGAAATACAAAATATGAAAATGTTAAAAGCCAAAGTCCCAGTCAAAGTCAGACTAAAAGCTTCCAGGCGTTCCTAGTGAGGACAGAAAAAAGTCTGGTAACTAAGCGCGGATCCTATTGCGGTGATCATAATTCTATAGCTTGGCCTTTCGCCCATTTTCAAATTGTAGATGATAAACTCTTCCTTTTCAACACAGAAATAATCTACAAATAATAACTTTTTTTAACTAACCAAATACTTACCACTTTGCCGACAGACGCCGGCAGAGGATATTTTTATGAGCTTGCATACGTGTTAGAGTGGGCTTCTTTTCTGTTAAGTTTCAGGGTTCCTCTCCCCCCCCCCCCCCCCCGATTATAGAACAGGTTTCATTATTCAGTGCTAACCTGAATAATAACTATCGATTTGGAAGCCTCATATTGCCATTCAAGACAAATAGAGATTGTTTGGTTCCTAAATCACGATGTGGGTACCCTGTGGTGAGCCTTGGGTATACTAACCTGCTGTGCAAAAATATTAGGGGTGCCCAAAAATTTTATTGCGGTTTATGTTAGTAGAAAGTATCAGCTTTCAGGGGATTTGCTTTTTATTGTTAGATGAGTTGGGTTTTTTTAGATATTTTGACTGAAATATCCATGTTTTATGACCTTCAAAAAATGAGTGCAAAAAGGGGGTTGGTTGACAGGCTTTGATTGACAAGCATTTCGACACACAGCACTGAGGACCTGAAATCTAACTATTTAAGAAATAACTATTGTTGATATGAAATACTAGGAAGACTTATCAAATCCTGAGTACAGGAAAGCTGTCTACTTTTAGTGCTATTTTCTAGTGATTTTTTCTTGATTTTGGTCCTGAAACCAAGGGGGGGGGGTGGTCAACTCCCCCCCGTTTTTTTCAAATCTGAAGCAACTTTGGCTGAAGTAGTTTTAAGATGACCCCTTTAAACTGGCTAAGTTTCAATCGAATAGGTGAGATGGCATGTACCGCCCCTGCCTGTCTCAACCATGGACTATCTCTTAAAGCTTGTTCCTTTAGAGTTTTTGCCGTTTGTTGTAATCTCGAGCGAGCGGAGTCTTTGAGAGTGTTTCCCGCCAAAACGTCCTGTGCAACATTGGCACCCGTACTGAGTGCAGCTCGTCCCAGGGTTTGGGCTCCCTTCTGTAAGAAAGGTAAGGCTCTCCGGGCGAGAGATTGAAAAAAGGAACCAATTCCATATCCTCGTTGGAAAGGTGTACCACGATAAACGGGCATTTGTCCCCCTTGCTGTCTCATCACGAAAAATAGGGCGATTGTCGGAGCCTGAAATTTAATGTTATCACAACGCGGCCACGTTCAAATGGTACTTTTTTCCCCGTGTCATCGGTTATAAGGACTTCTACCACTTCAAAATCTGTCGTGGACAAAGGGATGTATTGTGGGTTGTCGTAATTGAGTGTAATGATTTCTCCATCTTCACCTTGAGCGGGCACAATTCGTAGTAGGGGAGCTCGAACGTCACCAATAATTTGACTTTCCACAATGTTCAGATACACGTAGAGGGACTGGAGTCCAATGTTCACATTACTCACAAAGGGGGCTGTGGTCGTCTTGGTAAGGGAGATTTCCTTGCCAAATCCCAACATGTTCCCCAAGTCCTTTCGAAAGGTCAACATTTGTGATTCTCCTAGTACCGCGGTCACTTTCTGAGATCTTTGATCCAGTTGGAGGGACATGCCCTTTACTCCACTGTCAGTGATCTCTTTGTTTATGGCAGGAATGATTTCAGATACAGATTTGTAAAAGCCTTCAGGTACCAGTCCTACCGTGGGTACTCCATCCGCTCCGTAAATATAGAAGTGTCCCTGTAGTTTTTGTAAGTTGAACCACGTATGGGGATAAGTGATGGATGCCAACCCCACTTCCCACTTCCCATTCAAATCCAAGTGTTCGGGAAGTTTGACCTTGTATTCCGACAACGTATTGAATGGGAATACTTCCATAGAACTGTTACTAGGTAACGTCATGTAAAATTGACCTGACCCCATGGCGGACTCGTTTGAAATGAAGACACTTTGAACGTAACCATCGTTTATATGGACTTTATTGTTTGAATTCGTTACACTTCAATATCACTTTTCAAGACCCAACTGTTATATTTGTCTGGATAGCCCAGCCATTTTACAAAATATTCTTCTTGCTTGCCCCGTTTTCGTTTTTTCAAGATCTTTTCAATCTTGTACACTTCGTCTTGCCCCTTGGTTTCCACGGGCTGTAATTCTTGCTCATAAAACGTCCCTTCTAGTTCCTCGCCGTCGTATTCTTTCAACTTGTAGACGGGCGGGTTTCGTGGGATGCGTTTGGAGATGGTAAAAATTTCTTCGCTCCAGTTGGGTAAATAACCCTTCTCAAACAGACCTTTTGACTTTGAGATACAAACTTGATCCACCACTTTAAAAGCATACCCTTTCTTGGTAGGTTGGTGTCCATACAGAGTCATCCAAGTCTCTTTTTCGTTACTTTTATTGACTGCGATTGGAGCTCTCTTGATACTTCGATGATACGACCGGTTGTAAGACTCAAGAAGTTCAGGTAGGATGTCCACGTACTTCAGGGTTCCTTTCCACGTAAAATACCGGTACATGCGCTGTTTCAAGGTTCGTGTCGTTAAACGTGTGATACAACAGAATATTTTTCTCTTTCAAAAACGCTTTAAAGTTTTTATTGATAAACTCGCTTCCTCGATCGGTGTGAATTTTCTGGGGTTTACGGCCTGATTCTTTTAGAATCTGTTGAATGGCTTTCACCAACGTGGGGCCGGTCTTATTTTTCAACGGAACGGCCCAAGCTTGTTTCGACAGTACATCAATACAGGTAACAACATATCGATAATTGCTGTTGTACTTTTTGAGAGACTGCAGATCAATCAAATCCAGTTCCCACACAGCGTCTATAGTTCCTACCACGACGCGATTTCTACGGAAATGTTTCTGAACAGGGTCGGTGAAGAGAATACACCTCTCTGTCCTTTAAGCCATTCCTGAACCTCTGTCCTCGTGATTTTCTTATTTTTCTTTTTGGCAGCATGGTATAAGGCATCGACGCTTCCGAGACTCCCTCCTTGTTTCAGGTTGTAATACAGTTTCTCTAACAGTTTGGTTGGTCTCCATCAATCTGAGAATTTTCTATAATCACTTTCCCGCCACAGCAGGCAAGAACACAGCGAACTTTTCGAAAGATATTTTGAAAATTAAGATTGGGGATGGAACTTAAACACCCACAACCCATGTCTTCACCCTTTGAGATCAAACACGAGACTAAATCAATGTGTACAACAACATTAGTTTTATTCATCCATCATAATTGATCTGAATTTCAAATAAGGTTCTGAGTCCCATGCTTCACCGTTGTGTACTTTACACATCATGTCTACAAAGTCTACAATAATTTCTTCTTCGTAATTGCACGTGTGCCTCAAGTCTTTCCAGAAGAAGTACACTGAACGTGCCGACATCCTCGGTAGACTGCTGATGAATGCATCCCATGTTGTTGTCATGGGTATGCTAGCGAGTTTGGTAAACTGCTCACAAAGGTCGTGAAACATGTTAAGATCAGTATCAGTTTTTACACCGTCGTAGAACCTCTCGAAGATTTCCCCTTCGCTTCGTAAACAGCATTCATGATCATTTTGACTGGGGCAGTTTTCCATACATCCTCCACGCTGATATCTTTCATGCACTTTTCTCATACAAAGTTCTCCGTACAGGAATGAAAGTACCAGACGAACTTTTACCCGTCCGACTGCCTCTACTTCGTCAGATATGGTCATGACCACTTTGTTTCTTTTGAGAGAGGTGTTTTGCATCTTCAAATTGGATCCTGTCGTGAATAGTCCAAAAAGGTCCTTCGCAATAATCGCGAAACCAACAGTAGATGAGTGGTAGAATGCTTAAGATCATTTGAAGGGTTATAAAGATCGGTTGAGTATTTCATTCGTTCCTCGGACGCACCGGAAAGAATTTCGTTGGTTAGTTGCTCCGGAATAATTAATTTTGCTCCGGAAAGAATTTCTTTTGTTGCTCTGGAATATAATCAATTTGTTGCTCTGGAAAGAATTTCTTTTGTTGCTCCGGAAAGAATTTGGCTTTTGTTCTTCGGACGCGCTGCAGCACCGGCGCTCTGGGTGGCGTAGGATTGGTATGTTGGATCCGAGGATGAGAGGTTCCCCTTCGGACGGCTTCGCCGTCCGTGTGGGTCGACCCCTCCCCCCCTCCTCCGGAAGGGTTGGGGGGGGGGGGGGGAGGGGATGACGACTCTTCGTGGGTTTGTGGGCACTATGAGTGTGCATTTTGTTCGGTATTTATAGGTTTTCTTTCAAAACACTGTGTTTCAAAGGCACACACATCCCTCGCTGTGCATTTTGTTCGGTATTTATGCTTCTTTCAAAAAAACTGTGTCAAAGGCACACACATCCCTCGCGGTCATTTTGTTCGGTAATTATGTTAATCAAAACACTGTGTTTCAAAGACACACACATCCCTCGCGATCATTTTGTTCGGTAATTATGTTTCTTTCAAAACACTGTGTTTCAAAGGCGCGCATTCGGTGGTGTCTTTAATTTTCAAGTATTTTTAAAATGTATCGTTTTCAGTGTGCAAACTCTAGTATTTCAAGAATTTGTGATTTTTTTTGGTATTTTGAGGATTTTATAGCATTCCCAATTTTTTAAATCAAACCAAGAATTTCTTTCAATATGATAGTCAACTATATTGTTTTTGCAGGTGGTTGAATTGAACACAATAGACCCTTAAGGTGGCCCGTACCTATTGATTTCTTTGTTGGGCATGAATTTCAATCGCGTCTTTTTACATCAAATCCTTGTCCGATTTCTGAGAAATTTGCAGCCATTTGTCTACAAGCCTTGAAATTTGTACCGGTAATTATTTTTCTGCGAATTAGAGCAAGTAATTCGAGATATCAGACGATTTTTAAAAATGGCTTTTTGAGAAAAATTAGTCATAAATCCAAAATTCCAAGGTGAATTTTTTTCCTATTTCGTCAATCAAGTATAAAGGCATAGAGGACTACATACAACATGCATCGTGCCAATTAGTGCCTTAGAAGTTGCGATACAAAATTTGTGCTGCCTGTTACGACGCAAAATCATGTAGTCAAAACTACCGCCAAAATCTCAACAAAATTTCAAAAACAGCAAGAACTATATCTGCTATAAGAAAGACAAATACCTCTATTGTAACTTGTAAACAAAATTTGGAGAGATGAGAAGCTAAACGCCAATGTTATCCTCAAGCAAACTTGGGGAGTAATTTTTGTGACCACGAGGTGAGCGTTGCGAATTTGTATCACTTCGACTTCTACAAATTCTGTCGAATTGTTTTGTGAAATTTTCTTGGTATGGGATAGAACAAGATGTTAACATACCTGTTGCCAAGTGTCGTTGTGTTTGCTGCACTAGGTATAATTCAGTAAGCTTCAAAAGTAAGCAACTTCATCGAGTCGACGTTTGAGCTGCCAAGGTAAAGCCCTCACGGTTTGTTAATTTATTCAAAACGACATCTTACTATCTGTTGCAAAATTCCGCACGGGATCCAGACGTTTGGGAATAAAGACAGCAGTTCTCTGAATACAATTGCTTCTGAGTCTAAATCCCGTGTGGAATTTTGCAGCAGATAGTAAGGTGTTGTTTTGAATAAATTACCAAACCGTGAGGGCTTTACCTTGGCAGCTCAAACGTCGACTCGATGAAGTTGCTTACTTTTGAAGCTTACTGAATTATACCTAGTGCAGCAAACACAACGACACTTGGCAACCGGTATGTTAACATCTTGTTATATCCCATACCAAGAAAATTTCACAAAACAATTCGACAGAATTTGTAGAAGTCGAAGTAATACAAATTCGCAACGCTCACCTCGTGGTCACAAAAATTACTCCCCAAGTTTGCTTGAGGATAACATTGGCGTTTAGCTTCTCATCTCTCCAAATTTTGTTTACAAGTTACAATAGAGGTATTTGTCTTTCTTATAGCAGATATAGTTCTCGCTGTTTTTGAAATTTTGTTGAGATTTTGGCGGTAGTTTTGACTACATAATTTTGCGTCGTAACAGGCAGCACAAATTTTGTATCGCAACTTCTAAGGCACTAATTGGCACGATGCATGTTGTATGTAGTCCTCTATGCCTTTATACTTGATTGACGAAATAGGAAAAAAATTCACCTTGGAATTTTGGATTTATGACCAATTTTTCTCAAAAAGCCATTTTTAAAAATCGTCTGGTATCTCGAATTACTTGATCTAATTCGCAGAAAAATAATTACCGGTACAAATTTCAAGGCTTGTAGACAAATGGCTGCAAATTTCTCAGAAATCGGACAAGGATTTGATGTAAAAGGACGCGATTGAAATTCATGCCCAACAAACAAATCAATAGGTACGGGCCACCTTAAGCGTGGCACGTGTCACTACCAATTCGTTCTTTTGTTTGAAATTCCGAAAACGTTGCTCGGTTGCTGCGCAACGGACTGTTCTCAGTATTACGTTTGTTCCTCGGTCGCACCGGAAAGAATTTCGTTGGTTAGTTGCTCCGAAATAATTTACTTAGCTGCTCCGGAAAGAATTTCTTTTGTTGCTCTGGAATATAATCAATTTGTTGCTCTGGAAAGAATTTCTTTTGTTGCTCCGGAAAGAATTTGGCTTTTGTTCTTCGGACGCGCCGCAGCACCGGCGCTCTGGGTGGCGTAGGATTGGTATTCCATATCTACTTTTAGCTAAACATAACAGACAACTCGGCCACGTTTTAAGAAATTCGTCGGAACTGAAGTCTCGCAACAGAAGCGAACAGAAAAGGCACCTAAATTCTATATTGTCATCATCTTGAATGTTGTGAACGAAATAGTCGCTCCCTAAACATGCTTTAAAGCCGCGGTTTTAGGCTAAAGCTGGCGGCAATTCATTATACTTTCGACTGTCATACCGCGATTGTCGACCAGACTGACCGTTTTAAAGTATTTTAAAGTTGTATGAATGTAATAAAATGCTTAAATACCTGCCTAGGTCCAAGAAGTTGCGTTTTCTCCAATTTCTTCGTACGTTTTTCAAATTGTACTGTGATAAATTATTAACCAATTTTGCTGCTGTTCGTGGTTTGGAATAAGAGAAATTACGTTTTTGGTTGAGCTCAGTTCCATCTCGTCGCTCAAACCAAATCTTTGCTGCTTTGTTTTTGAATACGCAATGAGGCAAGGTGCAAGATATGTCAAGAATTCGCACCCTAGCTTGTTAGGGGGGATCCTTTATTATACAGTATGCCGACAAAATGCATATTGCATTATAGTTCGTGGTTATAATTTCGTAACTATGAGTTCAAGTTCGTCCGGATTGTTTAGCGAAACAGGCGTAACTTGAACTCATAGTTACGTATACGAAATTATAACCACGAACTATAATGCAATATGCATTTTGTCGGCATACTGTATAATAGAGGCTCCCCCCTAACAAGGGTGCGAATTCTTGACATATCTTGCACCTTGCCTCATTGCGTATTCAAAAACAAAGCAGCAAAAATTTTGGTTTGAGCGACGAAATGGAACTGAGCTCAACCAAAAACGTAATTTCTCTTATTCCAAACCACGAACAGCAGCAAAATTGGTTAATAATTTATCACAGTGCTTTGAAGCTTATGTGGGAAAATTCTAACGGAACAATTTGAAAAACGTACGAAGAAATTGGAGAAAACGCAACTTCTTGGACCTAGGCAGGTATTTGAGCATTTTATTACATTCATACAACTTTATAATACTTTAAAACGGTCAATCTGGTCGACAATCGCGGTATGACAGTCGAAAGTATAATGAATTGCCGCCAGCTTTAGCCTAAAACCGCGGCTTTAAAGCATGTTTAGGGAGCGACTATTTCGTTCACAACATTCAAGATGATGACAATATAGAATTTAGGTGCCTTTTCTGTTCGCTTCTGTTGCGAGACTTCAGTTCCGACGAATTTCTTAAAACGTGGCCGAGTTGTCTGTTATGTTTAGCTAAAAGGATTCTAAATTTTTCAGCGAAATAAAACGGCTAGATTTTCCACAAAATCGAGTTTTTGTGACAACAGCTCATTCGTTTAATGCCGTATATATCACAAATTACTGACATAAAACGCGATCAGTGTATATCATACTATAGCTGAATGACTGTTTTAGATTTTGGTGCCGTTTGACGGTCATTGCTCAAAGGGAGTCAAAATTACGAGCCAAAAACCGATATTGACAATAATTGACAATAATTAACGGATGTGCATGCAGGTGCAAAGTACAAATTACAAGCCCGCGTTGGTCTTAAAGGGAAATCTGAACTGGTGAGTCATATGATTGTCGTATTGACCGAATCGAAATACTGGCGGCAAATTTGAATAACTATATTGTTCTGGACTGACTAGCCTCGTGTTCACGCGGAAAAACAAAAGCGTTTTCACATGAATGAGAGGCTAGTCAGTATAAAACAATAGTTATTCAAATTTGCCGCCATATTTCGATTCGGTGTATGATCCACATACCAGCACGTACTGACCTTGACCAACCTTAACGTTACGTAACCTCGTTGGTTTGGCCTGCACGTGTTCCTGTGTTCCTGTTCCTATGACTCCTTGCCCCCTGTAGTTTATTAAAGTTAATCGGTACTTTAACTGCGTCCTAAAACCTTTTAAACCGATGTACCAGTTGACCTTTCATGACCAAACGCTTTCTTGTAAATTGTATTTTAATCGTACAACAACTGATTTTTGATACATTTAGTCTCAAGAATAAATATTGTAATTTGCGTATTCTTATTAAAGGGCACCGCAAATTTCCTAGTTAATATCGAATAATTTTGACATGCAGCTGGCTGTCACTTAATTAGATTTTCCAACAAGTCCCTATAAAAGGGGTGCACTGTAATTTAGGTAGCTAGTTGACTTTAGTTGTTAGTCGAACTAAAGTTGAGTCTAGAATCTATATTGGAATAAAGAACCAGGCGAGCACAGAAAGTCTCTACTGAGTGCCCTCTAATATTTGGTTAGACATCGCATAATTTCTCATGAGAACCAGATCAACAGGGGATCTCTTATCAAAAACTATTACCATAGCAATAATGATGCCATTCCGAGTTGATGAACATCTGGAAAGTTCATTTGTCAAAAATAGCGACAGAAAAAGAAAAGAAAAAGAGCGACACAATGTTTTACAGTTTGATGACATTTCTTCTTTCTTTCGTTGCCAATTTTTGTCAAATTTATTGTTAAATGACTAGTAACTCCTAAACGTCGATGAGAGTTGAGATGTCAACAAATTACAAGAAATCTGTGAACGAGGTATAAATTACAAATGTTTTTCTTTTTTTTTCTGATTTCTTCTCGAGAAAAGGCCATTCTTGCGCAATCGATCACGTGCTGCAGTTCCTGATTGGTTAAGAGCGTAAGAAACAATGCCCTTCATTCATCACCTTTGAGCGAGTGCGAACTCTTTGTAGTGAATGCCAGTCAGGAACTTTAAGAATGCAAGATGGCCGAAAACCAAGAAAATAGCTTTCAGAGACAGGCTCTTCCAGCAGTGAAACAACGTAAAGTGGAGCTTTTATCTCGAGATATACCTAGACACTTATAAGTTTTCACGTGAACACGAGGCTAGTCAGTCCAGAACAATAGTTATTCAAATTTTCCGCCATATTTCGATTTGGTGAATACTGAGGCCACGTCCACACGTATGCGTTTACGTTTGTAAACGCATAAAAGTATTTGCATCCACACAAAAACGATGGCCGTTTAAAGCGGCATCACACGAAAAACTTGATGCTAGTAAGCGTATACATTTCTATGCGGTTAGACTCGTCTACACGTAAACGCTTCAACTCGAAAACAATGTTAAACGCTTGACTAAGCAGGTATTGAATGATATTGTGACGTCAGCGTTTTCCACAGCGTTTACGAAAATATACGTTTACGGCCGTCCACACGAAGACGCATAAACGGCGTTTTCAAATTTATCCACTCTGGAGACCGTTTTCGAAAAGTTCCGTTTTCGGTGGAGAATTTATCCGGATTCGTGCGGACTTAGTGTGGACGGAAGGCCTAACCGGATAAATAAAGTTCCGTTTTCAAATTTATCCGGCATAGTGTGGACGGGGTCTGAGTTTTGCTCTCTTAGTATTCATTATGGTCTCTTGACTAATTGTTGGTAAGAAAGGGGGAATTGGAAAAACAAAGCCGAATGATGCAGTTTGTTGTAATCGTGGAATATAAGTTATGATGCTTGAGTTAGAACACGAAAGCACGAAAACAATTTATTTATGTTTCGTCTCTGATTCAGATTCACCAACGTCGAATCTATTTCGGGTTATTGTGTCTCCCTCTAATAAAATGTTTGTATTGTATTGTAAAAAAGTAAGACCAAGTATTGCAGACTGATTTTTTAAGGGTAAAAACTTTATTAATTCTACATTGAAATGTTTTGTGACTTAAAATAATACTAAGGAGCACGAGTACCCTGGTCACCAGGAGTTTTTGTTCGTTTTCTTTAGCCGTGAGTCTGGTAACGCAAACGAACCTCGGAACGAGACAACAAACCCCTGGAACCCAGGGTAGACTATTATTATTATCGGTAATCATAAATTACTACAAAATTGAATTTCGAAGAAGCCAAGTGTACACTTAAAATAAATAATTTCTATAGACATTCGTTAACTAATATATCTCAATTTATATTCTTTAATGATTCAAAAGCCGCAAATTAGACATTTAACAAGTTCTAAGTTTTAAGTGAAAACAAAAGCATGAGTTTTGCGGAATACTTATCCAAAGTAGATAAGCGACAAAAACGTCCAATCTGAGGCTTTTTGAGGCATGGAAGGAAATTCATATTTCCCGTGTTTGGACTGTTTGGCGCCATCAAAACTTCAATACTTTTTAGGATACGCCAACTAGCTGTCGTCTTGGTGACACCTCTGTAAAAATTATAGCAACTCCTCCCTAATACGCACTCAGACCACAAGTATTTCCCACGGACTATAGACTATAAAATAGCCCCGCTAATACGAACCCTCGCTAATACATACACTAACTTACGGTCTTTCGAGATTGTCTGCAATAACGACCGTATAGTAGAGCTACCAGTCACTGGACTTAACGAAATCTACAAAGACTGTACTGCAAAACAACCCTCGCTAATACGAACCCTCGCTAATACGTACACTAACTTACGGTCTTCCGAGATTGTCTGCAATAACGACCGTATAGTAGAGCTACCAGTCACTGGAACTAACGAAATCTACAAAGACTGTACTGCAAAACAACCCCCACTAATACGAACCCTTCCGCAATGCATTGTTGTCCCGCAATAACTGGAATCCCCGAAATACGTTACCAACAGCTTAATTGCATATATGGGTACCAGTCCCTGACAAAAGTTTTCACGAAATTCTTGAAAGTAATGCATGCATGTCACTACGGACTTTCGTCCAAGAGTGCATGGTACCACGAAACTCAACGCAACTAAAATCATCTTGTTCTATTTTTAAAATAAAGCTAGTTTTCTAATAGAAAGTCTTTCATTAGGTGGCGGTGGCCTGGGGAGGAGAGAGGAAAGGAGAAAATAAGAGCTAGCCTTCAAAATGACATAATAGGTTAATTGGGTCACACAAACTGGACTAAAAGACAATAAATGATTATCTTTAGACATTAACATTTTGTTAGGAAGGCTGCTTACTTTCTAACTTTCTCTCTCCTTCTCCACAAAGTCTGCTAAAAATCTCTTGGAATAAGGTGTAAATATGAATATAACTGCACAATAATTAAATTAATTGAAGACTAATTGAACTAGTCAAGATATCCTATCAACATACAACTCTATAAGTCTTTCTAAAGCGTATTGGTGCAAAACATGTTTCTCAAATTAATAAATAGAATTTCCATTTTTTATATCTCACAAATCTACGCAGTACATGAAATGCTGTTGTACGTGTCCCTCCGCGCCATAAGAGAATAGTGAGTTAGAATATTCTTTACTCTACTCAGATTTTCTTGCTTTTTCTTCCTACATTTAAAGCCATGGACACCACAACAGCGCTTTCACGTCAATTGCACAGTTGGCCTCTAGTGTTATAGAACAGACCACACACACAGACAACTTCATGGCCTACTCTATCCGAATAGTGGTGTGGGTTCTTTAACGTCCCTCCAATGCAAGGTCTAGGTACTGCATGATGTGTAGTAGATTTTTGGAGAGACGGGGCCTACAGTTTAACGTCCTTATCCGAGAAGACGTTAAGGTTTAACCATTTGCAGATGTAATTACAAAGGCAGAACCTTCTCAAGTATTTTAAGACCCTGGTGTTATGAAGAATGCGTCAGATGTTTTGAGCCTCAAAATAACACAACAACAAACTGACACGTTTGTCTACTCAAATTAATTATACGGAAACACTAATGAAAATAATGTTATTAGCAATTTTTCCACACTTTTCATGCCAATACAAAGCTGCATCTGCTGCAAAAACATTCACTACAGCTGTAGTAATAACACCTAAAATTTGTCTTATTACTAGAAACGGCTTAGAAAGTAAACATTTGCTAAATTTTTGGACCTTTTTGGGAAAGAGGCATATTTTTTTGTTTAATTTCATGCCCTTATAAGACTGTAATGGCTATATTTAGCCATGTACAGCGCTTTTAGGACGTCTTGGCATGAAGACATGCTATCATTTACTATATTTTTCCCTTAAAAGAACGTTTCATTTTACGCATTACGTCTTTGTTGGTATGTCCAAAATTTGTGGTCTTATATCTCTCAAATTTTTGCTTGATTAGCATTTCTATTTCTTCGTCATGCCTATTTAAATGAAAAGCCCGCTAACGCAAGAAAGGCACATCGACAGTATTTCAAAAGCTGTTAAAGGGCATGTGCGCAACATTTTCATGTTTGAAGAACATCGAGCAAAATTTTGAATAAAAGTACATACAGAGCTTCATAAAAGTTCAGCGCTGACAGAGAACAGTATAACCCAGCTTATGTGTTATTATTGAAATTTTCAGTTAGAAAAACACACCTCATTGAAACTTAGAAATAAATTCGTCAGTTAATTTATATGTTTGACTTATAATAATAATGATAAGAACAATAATCTTATAATATTTATTGAAGATAGCCTAGCCAATTAACAGTGTAAGTGATTAAAAGGCTCCACTTAGGCCTGAAAGCATACGTAGCGAACTAGCGATACTTGCTAGTGATCACGTGATATCTACACAATTCGTGATTGGTCAAATTTGAGGAATTACTCACTGTGGGATAAAACAGCATAAAATTACGAATTGGTTTTTCCTCAAGGTAGAGGATTTTTTTGCAAGCGACTGCAATCGGGGAAAGTATCATTTTGCAGCTTAATTTTTCGGGTATAAAGGTGTCCATTTTGTCTATGTCCTTTAGTTTTCTTGAAATCATGTCTTAAGGAGTAGGCTTTAAAGCTTTTTAAACAAACGCTCAAAAAATAGCCTGTATTTGCCTCCAAAACTTCCCCTCCCTTCCATTCCCCTCGATCCCCTCCCATAGTCGACCGATAGAAAATGAGAAAACTGTCTGTAAATGACAAATATAAACTGATTACTGTACGTAAATAAATTGTCCTTGTACGTATTCCTGTTCACTGCCACACTTGTACACGCTTGCCATTTCGTTCTAACACTAACACTTTAAGTACTTGGTCGTCTGGAGTAACAACTACATTAGTGGGCCAATCCATTTGACCTAGACCTGAACCATGGCTACCAAAAGATCCTACAAATTGGCCCTCTTGGGTCAAAATTTGAACGCGATGATTCCCACCATCACAGACGAGTAACATGTCCCCTCCAAAAAAGGGAAGTCCTCTTACAAGCTAAATCTGGCCGTCTTCTTTTCCTTTGTCTCCAAATTTGTTCCTTAAAGTTCCATTGATATCATAAACATCAATAAAGTACTTGCTGTAATATGTTACAAAGTACTTGTCATTGCCATAAGCAATGTACCACGGTGTTTTGTCTGCAGTTCGAATTTCTTGAACGACGTGTCCAGTTTGTTTGCTCAGTACCTTTATACCTGACTTGGTTTTATCATCACGGTGCATACAGCACACTGCGATGCGATCATCGGTAACACACATTCCACGTAGTGTCACTCGTTCTTGTTTGTAGACAGTTCTAATGTAAGCACCGTTGATGTCGAACTCTTGAATCCTACCATACTGGTTAGTGGAATCCGAAACAAGAATCCTGTTTTCATACATGACTACTCCAAATGGATTCTCTAGTTGACCATCTCCCGTTCCTTTTCCACCAAACTGTCGTACATAGTTCCCATCAGCATTAAATGTAACAATGCGATGATTCGAATTATCAGTAATGATTACTTCTCCATTAACACTTACTGCTAATGAACAGGGAACATACAACGTTACCTCTCCATCTCCCTTTTCTCCAAAGATTTTTACTGGTTTTAAGTCGATCTTACCATGGAGTGTCTTTGGAGAATCCTTGACAGCTTGTCCACCAATACTCACCAGAACTTGGGGCGACGAATTCGATTTCTTTGCTTTATACGTCACGATAAATTTCCCACGTTCAATTTCAGTGAGCTCGTTTATAACTTCGCAGCCGTCATCATCTTTGATTTGTACATCAATAGAACCAGGATTGGTGTAGCAAACTTGGTCCTTTGAATCTCTTGTTACGATTTCACATTTCCTGAGCGAGCCGCTACTATGAATGTTACTCGGTAGTTCAACTACTGAAGTGTGAGATGGGTCGGTCGTGCTCTCTTCAATCCTTCCAAAGTCGTGCAAGAATTCCGTGGCAGGAGTGTACTGGATGTATGGTTGTATTTATCTTAAGAGATTGCGATCTCAAAATAGATCGTCGAGGATTTTCCAAAAATGTTTGACATCTTTGAGGAAATTTGCTTTCAAGGATAACATGAGGAATATTTTGATCTTGCAAAGCTTTGCCCTGTTCATTCAGTGCATCGAGTTGTTCAATGGCAGCAGTAATCTTTCGTTGCTCTTCATCGTTTGCTGTTTGGTGTCTTCACAGCTTGTGCTTTAATTGTATCAAGGGATGGAAGGAATGTTGCAGGAGACACGGGAGCGTCTTGGGCTCGTTAAAGATCTCATGGCAAATTACACACGTAAGTTCTTTTTCTAAACTTGAAACGAAGTTATTGAGTTCAGCCATCTTATTGATGTGTCGAACGTCGCCTGAAACGACAGAATGACAATTTTCCAGAACCAGCTCAACAGGTAAGCTCTTTGAAGAAGGATATGTATTATTGATACTTTTATGATAATTATGGCGTAATGCAAAATGTCGAAATTACTCGTTTCAGAAGTCAAGAATTCATTAACTGACAAAAAGGATCTTTTCAATTTTGTATTCAGTATAAAGCAGTTAGTTTTGTTTCGT
This sequence comes from Telmatactis stephensoni, assembly GCA_029948255.1. Lineage (NCBI taxonomy): Eukaryota > Metazoa > Cnidaria > Anthozoa > Actiniaria > Isophelliidae > Telmatactis > Telmatactis stephensoni. The sequence goes on along the minus strand of JALIZF010001276.1, from coordinate 121,688 downwards.
TTTGCCGTGTTGTCGCCACAAATTGACTGAAAATTCAGGTTGTCATTCCTGTAAAGACGGTTGATAGTTTGATATCATTCCAAGGATTTCTATTTATCATCAATTATTGAATGAAAAGTCTCGTTATTGTTCTGCAGGCCTTTGGCATTAGATATGAAAATATGAGCAGTGACGTAACTTAACTATCTCACTTGTCTTGGATGATTATCTGAATGTTTTCAGTCAATGCAATATCATCATCATCTTTATTTGTATACATGTAAGTTATTATAAGAGATTTTCAGTACAAGATATCAAGGTTACAAGATTTATGAAGATTATATATAACAATCATTTATAAAAAAAATACATTTACGGACTAGTTATTGAAGTAAATAAAATATGGAAAAAAGAAAGTATGAAAGCAGAGGTATAATTTATTTCCCGATGGCAAGGCACACAAAAAGAAGCCGTGGGCTTATACTTTTGGATTGCCTAGTTAAATAAGCTAGCTTGTAAATATTTCAAAAAGTCAATTAGGAAAACTGAGGTTTAGGAAATTAAATAAATATAGTAAATACTTATGCAACAATAATATCAATGACAGCCATATTTATCCATATATGATGGAGAGAAATATATGATTTATACACAACTAATTATGGCATAGAGTTTATTAGATATCTATACAGGTTTTTAAAGCTACTTAAAGTGGGTTTTGATTTCTTTTGGTAAAGAGTTTCAGAGCTTGGGATCTTGGCTAACAATAGTAAACTTTTTAATATTGATTCGGCAATGTTGGGTTCTGTAATAGTTTGATCGGTCTAGTTGGGTAGCAGTGTATTTCTAAACTAATCTTACTCGAAACTCATGTCACAAAATGTTTTAGGAATTATTTTTTTGTGTACAGAAAACATAAATAACCCTATTTGTAGAGTATACTCATAAATTAAAGGTGCTGTATGTGCATCAAGATTTGATTTGGTAATAATTTAGCCTGTGTACAGCCGTTTCCCACCCCTGCCCCCAACGTTCCTGTAGTGAAGCTAGTCGTTCCAAGAATTTCTCACATTAATTATTGAATAAAAATAAAAGTCTCACAATTGTCAGCAGGCCTTTGGCATTAGATATGAAAATAGAAATAGTGGAGTAACTTAACTGATCTGTCTTGGATGATTGCCTGTTTGTTTTCAGCCGTTAATATGCTATATATGTCTGCTGGTTAAAGATGTCTTAACAGATGACACGTACTTTTACTGAGCTTAAAATGAAATTATTGAGGTCAGCCATCATATTATTTGTATTAGAGATGTCCGTTTTAGCGGCACAACAGGGAGTTTGGCACAAAATATGGGACTATTGTTGTAGTCACACCTCAATGCAACTTTCAAGCCATTGTTCTCTCCCATCATAAAAACACTAAAAAGACCAATAAGCATACCAGTAAAAATACCAACACTGAAATCGTGTCAAACTGAAACTTGGAAAAATAGCACCAATATAGGAATAATGTAAACTAAGATCTTTCCACATTTTTGGAGGGGAAATGTAGTTTTTAATTTGCAAACATATCCCAACTTATAACGAAAACAACAACTTAGTCTTGAAAGTAGTAGCGACAGCTGATAATCAACAAATAAAAACATCACCAATTTCTTCTTATGACTCAGGGAGAACCTTGCGCGCGCGATGGCCAAGTTACTAAAAATAGCCTTAGTCGAGTGCCCTGGTCACCAGGAGTTTTTGTTCGTTTTCTTTAGTGAGTCTGGCAACGCAAACGAACCTCGGAACGAGACAACAAACCCCTAGAACCTAGGGTAGACTATTGTTGTTATCGGTTATCATAAAATTACTACAAAATTGAATTCCGAAGAAGCCAAGTGTACACTTAAAATATTTTAATACTTTAGACCTTCGTTAACTAATATATCTCAATTTATATGCTTTGATGAATCAAAAGCCGCAAATTGGTCATTTAACAAGTTCTAAGTTTTAAGTGAAAACAAAAGCATGTTTTGCGGAATCTTATCCAAAGCAGATATTAAGTGACAAAAACGTCTAATCTGAGGCTTTTTGAGGCATGGAAGAAAATATATATTTTCCGTGTTTGGCGTCAACAAAGCTTAAAAAATTTTTAATTAATAGAAATGATATTCAGCAGAAAAATCTTTTAAGTTGTGGTTACGAAGGTCTGTAGTATGAAGAGGAGATTTTTTTCCATGACGAGCAGTAATGGCGAAAAGCGCCAAAAACTCTCAAATCCAAATTTTCGTTCTGGATTAACACTCAAACCTTTTTCTACCGGTTAAAAACTGATGTATCAAGATAAAATACCTGTTGAAAACGGATGTTTGAATTGTACAAAGACGTTTTCTTAAAGTTGTGTTGGGATAAAGCTTTTTCAAGCTGAATATAAAGAAAACATATAGCAAATGCCAAAAGCAAAAGCCTAAACCCTCATTTTCGATCCAAATTTTCGCTATGGATGAACACTTTAATTCAACTTTCATCGGCCAAAACTACTTACAAACAGCTTCAACTTTCTGACAGAAATGATTTTAGTTTTATACAACGGCTATTCTTCGACTCCGGAGTTTTGGTCGTTCACTGCTCGAACTTGAAAAAAATCTCCTCTTAAACGAAAACTACTTTTTAGTACACAGTTCAGTACACAGTCAGTGAACATGTTAGAATTTAACTACTAAGTACACCGTATAGATGTGAATCCGCTAACTTATAAGGTACGTCAACTAGCTGTCGTCATAGTGACACATCTCTGAAATAAAGCAAGTTATAGTCAACTATCGGCCTGCCAACAACTCCTTAATTCGCACTCGGACCAAAAGTATTTCCCCAATATGTAAGACTGTAAAATAACCCGCTAACAGGAACCCTTGCTATTACGGGCACCAACGGTACCGTCCCGCAAGGGTTATCCCGCAATGTTCTATTTCTAAAATAAAGTTACTTTTCTAAAAGAAAGTCTTTCATTAGGTGCCGGTGGAGGACTGGAGAGGAAAGAGGAAAGAGGAAAGGAGAAAATAAGAGCTAGCCTTCACAATAGGTTGATTGCATGGGTCACATAAACTGAACTCAAGAAAAAGAAAGGATATCACCTTTAGACTTTTACATTTTGTTAGGAAGGCTTACTTTCTAACTTTTCCTCTCCTCTTTCCTTCACCACAAAGTCTGCTAAAAATATCCTGGAATAAGGTGGAAACATAAATATAACTGCTTAATTAAATTAATTGAGGACCAATTGAACTAGTCAAGATATCCTATCTACATACAATTCTACTCATTGGAAAAATAGAATTGAAATAACGTGAAACACAAAGTCTTTCTAAAGTGTGTTGGTGCAACACATCTTTTTCAAATTAATAAATAGAATTTCCATTTTTTATATCTCACAAATCTATGCAGTACATGAAATGCTGTTGTACGTGTCCCTCCAATCCATGAGAGAATAGTGAGTTAGAATATTTTTTACTCTACTCAGATTTACTTGCCTACAAACATGTACAAAGTCAGGGACACCACAACAGCGCTTTCACATCAATTGCACAGTTGGCCTCTAGTGTTATAGAACAGACCACACACACCGATAACTTCATGGCCTACTCTATCCGAATAGTGGTGTGGGTTCTTTAACGTCCCTCCAATGCTGGGTTAGATAGTGTGGAGAGACGGGACCTACGGTTTAACGTCCTTATCCGAGAAGACGTGAAGGTCTAACCATTTGCAGATGTAAATACAAAGGCAGAACCTTCTCAAGTATTTTAAGACCCTGGTGTTATGAAGAGTGCGTCAGATGTTTTGAGCCTCAAAATAACACAACAACAAACTACACATTTGTCTACTCAAATTATACGGAAACACTAGTGAAAATAATATTGTTAGCAATTTTTCCCTACTACTAATGAAAATATTGTTTTTAGCAAATTTTCCGCACTTTTTATACCAATACAAAGCTACATTTGCTGAAAAAATCTTATTACGGCTGTAGGCGTAAACCGACATTACAAAATATACCTGTTGCTATAGAAACAGCAATAACACTAATAACACTAAGATCTTTCTTATTACTAGAGTAGATATAACGCTGAATAGCTTTTCTTGTTTTAAGAACATTGAGCAGAATTTGGAATAAATAATAATAACACTACTTTATTCAAACAATTGAAATGATTAAAACGGAGAACTTTGGTCGAGGTTAACGCTTTGTGCAAGTCTCCTAAACTCATAAATCATAAAGAGCTTCATAAAAATTCAGCGCTAACAGAGAACGGTATAACCAAACTTATGTGATAATATTGTATTGTTATTAATATTACCTCATTGAAACTTATAATTATAAATAAATTTGTCAGTTAATTTGTTTGACTTATAATCATCACCATCATCATCATCAGCTGCGAGAAGGGTTCTCCTTTGTTCCTTCCTATTTACTTATTTTGCTATAGCCATGTATAGCGTGTGAAAGAATTTTGAATTTCGCTCCAAATATCTTTGGGGATTCAAATGAGTGAGTTCACTTTTCAATCTAATTATCATAAATTGCAAAAAAATTACGAATTTTTAATATTTTCCTTAAGCTAAGATAGAGGGTTTTCTGCCGATTGGAAAAAGGTATCATTTTAAAGCTTAATCTTTCGACCATAAAGGCTGGAGTGTACATTTTGTTTATGACCTTTAGTTGTCTTCAAAATCAGGCTTTGAAAAGTAGGCTTCAAAGATTTTTATCATTTTAATTCGCCTACAAATGACGCCCAAACATTGCCTGTATTCAGCACCCCCTCCCTCCCCTCCCTTTCCATTGGAAGAGAGCCAATCGGATAGAAGATAAAAAAAAAACTATTTGCATTCTAAAATTGAATTGCACATATATGACAGGTATAAATTGTTGTATACGTTATATATTGTTATATATGTGATGCCCTTCAAGAGGACCTTAACAATCTGCAATGTTGGAGTCAATCATGGCAATTACGATTCAACAGCTCAAAGTGTGAAATACTGACTGTAACACGCAAGTATATTAAATTATGTATCGTCTTTAAAAGATCTTGGGGTCATAGTGTCAAATGATTTAAAGTGGAATAATCATATTGATCATGCATTAGCTAAGGGATATAGAATGCTAGGGTTTTTGCGCAGGCACAGTTTAAAGTCCTTTGATATTAAGACAAGGAAACTTCTTTATCTTTCTTTTGTTCGACCCCACATAGGTTACGCTAGTGAGATCTGGGCTCCCTAGAGTATTGGTAATCTTAGTAAAGTAGAGGGTCTTCAACGCAGGGCTACAAAATACATCTTAAATATGAATTACTATGATAGAGTTACTACTTATCACGATCGTCTTAATAAGTTAAATTTACTTCCTGTGTCTTATTGGCACGAGTTAAAGGATTTAGTTTTTTACTTTAAGTGTCGCATTGGTCACTATAACATCGCTATTGACCAGTTTGTGAAGCCTCGCACTAACCAAAGAGTAACTCGCCATAATTCTAACTATGATGTAATAATTCCTTATTGCCGCACTAAACTTTTTCAAGCTAGCTATTTTAATCGACTGCCCAAGCTATGGAATAACCTGCCTTCTTCAGTCCGTTCCTCTTCTTCAATTAACCATTTTAAATCATCTCTTCTAAGGTACTATAATAATGCGCTTACTAATGCTTATGATGTGGATAATTTTAACACCTGGAAATCTATTTGTCCTAAATGTTGTTCTGTATGTAACATTCTGTCTCCTAAGCGCTGCTGCTACTAATATATGACCAATGAGGGGAGGGATGGGGGTTTTATCTTACATAATTTGAATGGAATTTATATTTTTAAATATTTTTTACAAAATTTGCCTTATATATTTAATGGATATAATCAGCTATACAAATATAGGCATTATATATAGAGTGCTAAATCAATATATGTTCAATGAGAGGGAGGGAAGGGTGGGGATAATGTATCTTGTTTTTTTACTAGTTTTATAATTTTATTTAATGGGTGCACTTAATGTGGAGCCTAGCTCTGTTGTGCTGTCCCACACCTTCCATATTTTTTCTTTTCTTTTACATTTTTTCTATACTTATAGTTATATATATATATTTTAGTATAGTCGTATAATTTTATTTTAATGTGAAGGTGAAAGTTTTGTAAATAAATAAATAAATATACATATGCATGTTCACTGCCACACGTGTACACGCTTGCCATCTCGTTCTAACACTAACACTTTACCGTCTGGAGTAACAATTACATTACTGGGCCTATCCATTTGACCTAGACCTGAACCACGGCTACCAAAAGACCCTAAAAATTGGCCCTCTTGCAGCTCTTGGGTCAAAATTTGAACGCAATGATTCCCACCGTCACAGACGAGTAACATATCTCCTCCAAAAACGGCAAGTCCTCTTAAAAAATCAATCTGACCGTCTTCTTTTCCTTTGTCGCCAATTGCAATTTCGTACAGGAAAGTACCTTTGACATCATAAACATCAATAAAGTACTTCCTGTAATACGACACAAAGTACTTGCCATTGCCATAAGCAATGTACCATGGTGTTTTGTCTGCAGTTGGAATTTCTTGAACGACATCTCCAGATTCTTTACTCAGTAGCTTTATGCCTGACTTGGTTATATCATCAAGGTGCATACAGCACACTGCGATGTGATCATCGGTAACACACATTCCACGTAGTGTCACTCGTTCTTGTCTGTAGACAGTTCTAATGTAAGCACCGTCCATGTCAAACTTTTGAATCCTACCACACTTAAAATCTGGATTATCTGAGACAATGACATGGTTTCCATACGTGACTACTCCCCATGGACAGTCTAGTTGACCATCTTCCGTTCCTTTTCTACCAAACTGTCGTACATAGTTCCCATCAGCGTTAAATGTAACAAGGCGATGATTCAAATGATCAGTAATGATTACTTCTCCATTAACATTTACTGCTAGTGAACAGGGAACATTCAACTTATCCTTTCCATCTCCCTTTTCTCCAAAGATGTTTACTGGTTTTAAGTCGATCTTACCATGGAGTGTCTTTGGAGAATCCTTGACAGCTTGTCCTCCAATACTCACCAGAACTTGGTGCGGCGAATACGATTTCTTTGCTTTATACGTCACGATAAATTTTCCAAGTTCCCTTTCGGCCGTGATTTCGTTTTTAACCTCACAATCGTCATCATCTTTGATTTGTACATCAAAAGAACTAGGATTGGTGTAGCAAACTTGGTCCTTTGAATCTCTTGTTACGATTTCACATTTCCTGAGCGAGCTACTACTATTGATGTTACTCGGTAGTTCAACTATGGAGCAGAGGGATGGGTCGGTCGTACTCTCTTCAATCTTTCCAAAGTCATGCAAGAATTGCGTGGCGGGAGTATACTGGATGGTTGTATTTCTTTCAAGAGATTGTGATTTCAAAATAGATCGAGGATTTTCCAATTTTCGACATCTTTGAGGAAACTGACTTTCAATAATAAAATGAGGATTTTGATCTTGTAAAGCTTTGCCCAGCTGGTTACTCAATGATTCGAGCTCGTGGATGGCTGCAGTAATCTTTTTTTGCTCTTCATCATTTGCTTTTGTGTACAAAAGACGTTTTTTGGCCAAGGTGTCATCCATGGCCTTTTGATGATTTTGTAAGATCTCCATTTGAGCTTGTATTTGATCCTTCACTTTCTTCTTTGCTGTGTTGATTTCCTCCTCCATGCGTTGTATGTTCTTCTTGGACAGTTTTAGTTCGTCTTGGTATATCTTTATTTGTTGGTTGACTAGAACCAAGTTTTGAGGAATTGATCCTTTGATTTCCTCAGCTTTCTCCTTAATACTGATCTTTTCGTGATTACTATGATTGGTACTCGAGCAGATTTGGCAAATGGATTTCAGACATTTCTGGCAGTAATACTGGAGCTTGTATTCTTCGTGGAATTGTTCAGGACATCGTTTCAGATTGGTAATGTAGGCTTTCACATGTTCTCGCTTCAAGTCACCAAACAAAGTCACTTGATGGTCTCGGAATTGTTTCATTGTATTGTGGGCGTTCTTGCAGTCAGCGCAAACCATACCTTCGCACTCAGGACAGAAGGCAACTAAAGTAACGTGTTTTTCGCAGGAAACACAGTTCGGTAGGTCTAGCTTGTCTTGTTCACTTGCTTTGCTTTTCATTGCAATTAGCAGTTCTTTCAAGGATTCGAGATGGAACGAAGATTTGAGCTTCGTTATGTCACCATCTTCTAACTCTAGTGGTGCCATACAAGTAGGACAAGTCAATCGCTGCCTTTGGCTCCTGCAAGATTCCTTCCATCCCTCGATACAATTAAAGCACAAGCTGTGAAGACACGGGAGCGTCTTGGGCTCCTTAAAGATGTCATGGCATATTACACACGTAAGTTCTTCTTCTAATCTTGAAACCAAATCATTGAGTTCATCCATCTTATTGATGTGTCGGACGTCGCCTGAAACGACAGAATGACAATTTCCCAGAACTACCTCAACAGGTAAGCTCTTTGAAGAAGGGTATATATTATTAATACTTTTATGGCAATTATGACGTAATGCAAAATGTCGAAATTACTCGTTTCGGAAGTCGAGAATCAGAACTGACAAAAAGGATCTTTTCAATTTTGTATTCAGCATAAAGCAGTCAGTTTTGTTTCGTTTTGCCGTGTTGTTGCCACAAATTAACTGAAAATTCAGGTTGTTATTCGTGTAGTAAAGGTTTGATATCATTCCAAGGATTTCTAATTATCATTAATTATTGAATGAAAAGTCTCGTTATTGTTCTGCAGGCCTTTGGCATTAGATATGAAAATATCAACAGTGGCATAACTTAACTATCTCACTTCAGTTGTCTTGGATGATTACTTGTTTGTTTTCAGCGCAGCCGTTAATATGCTATACCAGAAACTACTAACCACAGTTTCCTGGTTGTTTTTTGCTGTATTTCAGTATTTCATTGCCGATTAAAAATTCTCAATATTGATTTGCAAAATTAAAATTCACAAAGTTTTGTGAAGGATTCTTGAGAATCAGACACATTAAGATGGAGGTTTTTACTCAACTCCTGCGAGTCGCAAACGTCAAGACATCACGTGATTTTGGTTTTGCCGTACGGGTTGCACGAATTTGCCGTTTCAGGTTCACATTTAAGTGGCAGAAAGCATGTCTAGAAGTGAAATACTGTAGATTTTTTGGACTTGCTATACATTGTAAATATATTGACTTTTGAAGCTTTTTTTCTTGGTTTGTGAGACTTTCTTTTGGCACTGAAGCGCTTTACAAACAGGGTCTGGATGGGGTTAACCGACTAGCGACAAAACGGACAAAAAAATAACTGACTACCGACAAACTTGGGAAAAATTTACTGAATACCGACAAAAAATATTGACTGATTACCGACATTTTAGTAATGATTCGGTTAGTCATATCAAGTAAAATAATTATTTATGGAGCGTGGCTAGTGCTTTGACCTACATGCTGGCATTCTGATTGCTTTAGTTACTTGTTTCATAGTTATAGTTGATATAAAATCATTTTATAACAATTTTCAAATAGCAACTGTGTAAACAGCTACACATGTATAATAAAATTGTTTAGTCTTTTTCCACTGAACTGAGCTTGAATCCTATCCAAACTGAGGAGCACGAGCAAGGTACCACTGGCTAAACGAGGAAGCATGCATGTTTCCAGAAACATGCCAAAAATTGTTGATAGCAACAAATTTTACTACAAGGTCACAATTAACTAGGTCAACTAGCGATGTTTCCTAGTTTAGCCATCCGGGAACAAATCCACGGAAACATGTTTCCTCGTTTAATGATCAGGAACCAAGTTCAACTGGAAACTCTCGTCGGCTGCGAAGCAACCGATATTTACATTTAGGTGCGATATCTGGAAAATATCGAATATCAGCCGGATATTACAGGGTATTTGAATTGTAAATATTGGATAATATCGGATAATATCCGAGGTTACTACTCAGTTTTCATACACTGTACAAATTCTGATTTTCTGATTGCTCAGTTTGTACCACGTGACGCGTGGTATAACGTGAAAACACATCACGACGTAATAAAACCTGTGCAATAAAAACTAACAATGAACGGCTATAAAGCACAGTAAGAAAGAAAAAAAATGTTCCTGGTGATAAATTTGAGGATTTTTCGAAAAAGCGAAGATTAACAAGCATATTGTAAAACAAAAAGAAGACTGTTTGGCGTGCCTCTTTTTTAGGTAAACTCTATTTGAAGTTTTTGGAGTAAGCTTACTGAGATCAACACATTTCAACAGCTGGTAGTTGTAGTATATGACGCCATTTTGCAAATGGTCTATTCAACGTGCGAAGGGATTCCAGTATGTTCGTTTATGTACATTTTTACAAACAAATTTCAATCGATAATTTCAAGAAATAAAGCGCCTTTGCCAAATATAAAGCGTCAGTTTACAATGTACAATAGCAAACGAAAACCTCTGCCGTATTTCAGACATGTTTCCCACCACGGCAAGGCTTAAATCACGCGATGTCTTGACGTTTGCGACTCGTAGGAATCGAAATAAAATATCAATCTTATAATGTGTATGATGTTGAATATTTTTCCATTCGACTTTATTTATTTTGCTAATCGATATGGCGAATCTTAATGCACAATAGATAAAGCAAACGACAAGGAAAGGGGAATCACAGTTTTCAGTTTGCATTAGAAAGCTGGAACCTCAATTTTACAGCAAACGACAAACGGAAAACCGAGGTTACCGGTTTGCGGTAAAAAGCTGGAACCTCAATCTTAAATAAGGTCTCTATTGATGTGTTGGACGTCGCCTGAAACGACAGAATGACAATTTCCCGGAACTAGCTCAACAGGTAAGCTCTTTGAAGAAGGATATATATTATTGATACATTTATGATAATTATTGCGTAATGCAAAATGTCGAAATTACCCGTTTCAGAAGTCGAGAATTAACTGAAAAAAAGATCTTTTCAAGTTTGTATTCAGTATAAAGCAGTCAGTTTTGTTTCGTTTTACCGTGTTATCGCCACAAATTAATTGAAAATTCAGGTTTTCGTTCCTGTAGTGAAGTTAGTCGTTCCAAGAATTTCTCACATTAATTATTGAATATGAAAATAAAAGTCTCACAATTGTCAGCAGGCCTTTGGCATTAGATATGAAAATAGAAATAGTGGCGTAACTAAACTAATTTGTCTTGAATGATTAACTGTTACGTTTGTTTTCAGCTAATATGTCTGCTGGTTAAAGATGTCTTAACAGATGACACGTATAAGTACTTTTACTGAGCTTAAAATGAAATTATTGAGTTCAGCCATCATATTATTTGTATTAGAGATGTCCGTTTTAGCGGCACAACAGCGAGTTTGGCACAGTAAGAACTATATTGTTTCAAAGTCACACCTCAACTTTCAAGCCATTATTGTTCTCTCTCTATCATAAAACACTAAAAAAACAATAAGGATACCAGTAAAAATATACCAACACTGAAATCGTGTAATACTGAAACTTGGAAAATAGCACCAATATAGGAATAATGTAAAACTAAGATCTTTCCACATTTTTGGAGGGGAAATGTTGGTTTTAATTTTCAAACATATCCCAACTTATAACGAAAACAACAACTTAGTCTTGAAAGTAGTAGCGACAGCTGATAGTCAACAAATAAAAATATCACCAATTTCTTCTTATGACCTCAAGGAAAGCCTTGCGCGCGCGATGGCCAAGTTACTAAAAATAGCTTTAGTCGCCACGAACATCGCACAGACATCAATACTGAGTTTCCCTCTCTTAGTATTATGGTCTCTTGACTAAGTTTTGTTGATGAGAAAGGGCTATTTGATATACAAAGCCGAATGATGCAGTTTGTTGTTATTCATATTGGAATATAAATTGCGATGCTTGAGTTAGAATTATGCTTTCTCGCGTTTTAGTCACACGAAAGAACGAAAACAATTTATGTATGTTTCGTCTCTGATTCAGATTCACCAACTGAACGTCGAATCTGTTTTTTCGGGTACGTTATTGCGTCTCCTTCTAATAAAATGTTTGTATTCTCCTTCTAATAAAATGTTTGTATTGTATTGTGAAAAAGTAAGACCAAGTATTGCAGACTGATTCTTTTTGAGGTTAAAAACTTTAATCATTCTACATTGAAATGTCTTGTAACATAAAATAATACTAAGGAGCACGAGTACCCTGGTCACCAGGAGTTTTTGTTCGTTTTCTTTATATTAGTGAGTTCTTTATATTAGTGAGTCTGGCACCGTAAACGAACCTCGTAACGAGCTAGACGACAAACCCCTGGAACCCAGGGTAGACTATTATTGTTATCGGTTATCATAAATTACTACAAATTAAATTGAAATTCGAAGAAGCCAAGTGTACACTTAAAATAAATAATTTCTATTTTAACACTTTAGACCTTCGTTAACTAATATATCTCAATTTATACGCTTTAATGAATCAAAAGCCACAAATTGGACATTTAACAAGTTTTAACAGGCCGTCCGTCTAAGAAACGCCCATCGAAATTTTGGTCCTAAAAAATATTTCCCTGACATTTTGTCTGCGAGTTACCTTTCAATAATGTATTTAAAATCTGCATTTGAAATTGGGGAGAAAACATTTTTTCTCGATTTTTGGAATTTATTTTCGTCTTTGGCCCAATGCGCTATTTTTAGCGCCAAATCAACCCAGAAACTCCCTTCTCTTAGGCTTTCGATAACTTTTTGAGTTCGCAGTCAAATGTCACTGGATTGAGCACAAACACCAACGATTAGCTATACATTGTAGTGTTAAATGATCTTTTCAGTAAATGCAACCTTACTTGGTAAAAATCGTCCAGAAACATCAGTACTAATTTAGCGACTTGGCAAGATCACTGAGACATCAAATATACTATTCGATTTTTCTCAAAAGTGGCACCTAACTTGGATTCAAGATAATCACAGCCACAAAATACAAGGATTTGACTAATGAAATCTAAAAAAATATTTGTAACTCACCTAAAACTGAACGCACCAGCAGGAGTTGAAGTTAGGGCGTTTTCGCCTAATTTGCATATTCTTCTCGCTAATGTCTGTCACGCAACACTGCGTAATAATTCAATCTCGTCGGCGGCCTTCACGATTTTTAGTTCAACACCAGCTTCTTTTCGCCAGAAGAATTCCAATAAATATTGTTTTGGAGATGGCTGTGGTCACTGTTCAGTTCTTAGTTCTTTGATAAGTCTATTTTGAGAGTTTTCAAATCTAACCATGTCGGCACTTTGCAAGTAGTCAAAGGCCTACACTTGAATGTTTATCAACAATTTCCATTCTAAGGTTTTGAAAAATTCATCTAGCTGTGTGTACGATACTGGAAGTGCAGAAACGGTGAATGTGAAGATCCAAAACTTTATTGGCTTCGGGGAATCACCACTAATTGTGCAACAACTGCAATACTACGACTGAAAAGGAGGAACTTGGCACACTGGGGTTGAAATAAATAGCTAATTTACAGCTTTTACTCAATGGCACGTGCATTTGCTGATCATGTCAGATAATTTGATGATTAAATCAGATTTTTTATCTTTAGATTTGAATGGTATTTCAAAATGGGCGCACATCTCTTTCAGTTGGGTAACTTTGAATGTATATAGCATTTCATTTTTCGCAATGTCACATAAGTCGTATTTTTCGTAAACAACTGGATGTGTCGTTGAAATAGTTGAGAGAACGTTCTTTATTATTTCATCCCTGTAATCTTCTTCGTCATCAGTCTCACTATCACTATCAGGATTTTTCAGTGGAATTTCTTCGCAGGAGATTTGTTTGGAGCAATTGGATCTCTTCAATTTTGCGACTCTCGAAAAAAAACTTTTTATTTGAGACTGATTTAGCCATTTTTCTCTATTAAAACGTCTTTGCCCGTCCTCCTTTTTGACATTTCTCATCTCTTGGGCAACGGCCGTGGGGTCAGCTTTATTGCCAGTTTTTTCGCCAACCTCAAATTTCTGCACAAGGTATTCTCGAACGTTAGTCGAAAAACGTTTAGATCCGGTTTTTGCTTTACTTAGTGCCCACCCTTCATTTAAATGCGTCGCACCTGTTTTGCTTCGTACACTTCCTTGCTGCGATTCTTCGGAAGTATTTACGTCAACAGTTTTGAATTTCTTCGACCATTCTTTACGAAGTACATCGTAAACGCTTTCATTGCTAACGAATCGACTGTGCTCTCCAACATCCAAGTGTAGCTCTAACTGATCAAAGGATTTGCAAGAATAATTGCAGCCCTGTTCTGTGCATTCAAATAAAGAGTCATCCTTCACATCAGGGGGGTCACATGCGTCTTCCTTCCGTTTCAATGTTCTACCTGTATTATCTACTCCCTGGAATCCTTGGATAACCTGAATGCTTGTTGATTGTTGATGTGTTACGTAGATCATTTCATTAGTTAACTTCTTGCCTTTTCCGATACCATAGGCTTTCCAGACAGTAATACCACTTTTTTCATACTGGAAATTGTGATAAGCACTGAATTGGTTGACCTTTGTGGTTTCTAGAGGGATTATAGATTCATTTACTTTATTTACTGAGCTCATGGTACCTTTGACAGGATGTTGAAGTAATGCTGTTTGCATTTGAAGTGCATTCAAAACATCATTTCCTTCGTTGCAGTATGTCCTTACAGCTGACTTAAGAGGGCATATAATCCTATCACAAATGTCCTTTCCTTGCTGTGGTTCTGAGAAATCGTACCTTTTTATCTGTATTCCAGCTCGATCTCCAATGTCCTTGATTGCTGCTATCAGCAGATTGTTGTGATAGCATCCAGCTTCATCAGAACGCAGATACACATTTTTTATGTTTGGGCTTTTAGACTTGATATGAATTAGGAGATCTTCTACTATGGAGGCAACCGCAAACCAGTCCTGTGAGCATGCATCAAAAAGATGCGCATATGAAGTAACAGATAATTCTTGGGAATCACTGCTTTTGCTAACCACACTACTTATATGCCAGCTCAGGCCCCTTTTGCCAAACCAATGTGACTGCTTTTCCCGGTAACGGAGTTGTACAAATTTCATAGCCCAGTCCATTACTAGTAGAATAGAGGAGTCGTCCATATCACGGAGGGTGTGCTGCTTTGCCAACTCTTGATTGGCAGATCTCAAGATGTGGGCCTTCCACTTATCAATGCTGTTTCTAGCTTCGTTGAAGTCATAAAGTAAATCGTCCCTCAGTTCCTTAGTCACTTTACAGTTCGATTGTTCTTGAAGCTTTGTTTTGATTTCTTCGATAACTTCTTTGATATCTTCACAACTATCACAGACAACAGCATGTGTGTGATTACAGCTTACTTTGAAATCAGCATCCTTTGGATCACTTAATGCAAATTGCCTACAATGGTCTGCACATAGTGAAAACTCCTCTTTGCAATGTACTCTATAATCTGTTTTGAGGTACTGCTTTCCTTGGTCAAGTCGTTTCTCGGTGTTATCACTCCAGGACTTTTCAAAGCCAAAATTTACAAGTTGTCTTACGATAGTTTTCATTGATTCAAATGCTGACGCGCCATCTGCAGCAGTATTGTCGAGGCCCCTGAAGGGATTTTCTTTCGGAGGCCTCTCTTACTTCCAGAATGCGATACAACGTCGATCTGCTTAATGGTTCAAATGCACTATCATCACAAAACTGTTTGTATTGATTTATCATTGTAGACCTGGTCACAGTTCTAATTACGTTGGGCATTTCAATAACTTCTCCACTCTCCAACTTCAGTTTGCGCATTCCAAAAGCTACGTCTTGGTGGAAGTAGGGCCTGTTTACAAAGTCGGTGATACTTTACCTTGGTCACTTCCACTCCTGGTCCATTTTTCTTTGCATGTGCTCTAGCTCTTTTTATCTGCCACTGAGTAATCTTTGCATAAGGCTCATGTAGCTCTTGAAGCTTTTTAGCACTGTACTCGTACGCATAGATACTTAAAATTTGTGTTTTTAGATTTCTTGTCGGGGCACTTGCATATGCAGTCATGAGAGCTTTTAGTTCCTGGCTAACCTGAGCGCTTTGAAATGGCAACGATGTGTACAGTTGTTCGCCAGCATCTGGTGCAATAATATTACAAATCAGTCGGCAGGCTTCGGACGCCACTTCAATACATTCTTTCTTCTCACCCTTTGAGGCAGCACCCCAATCTTTCTTTAACTGAAAAGTGAGTGGAGCTGGTGTTTCTTGAGTTGTAACATCGGATAGTTGTTTCATTGCGTCATTGAACACCCCAACAACATCTACGCCTTCCTTCGATTCTTCACCTTGTTTCTCATCTGAGCTGTCGTCATCACTGTAACCTTTCCAACAACTTGGAGTCCACAATGCACACGGAGTCTCAGGTGGAGCTTGTGATATTGGAGACTGGATTTCTTCGTTACACTGTCCACTTGCAGCAATAGTTTTAACTCTAGGTGTTCTGTAAGTATGAGATTGCACTTATGGACTAGTTTTTAGCTGCACACTTTAGCAAATTAGACCTTACAAATAAACCGAATACGAATTGATTTAACAAGTGGAGAATATTTTACATACCTCTGCGTTAATGATTCTACAGCCCATTTTCCCTCTCCCCGTGTCTTTTCTGTATGAGATTTGTAGCACTTAGGGCATATCGCTGCGATTGAGGATTGAACAATAAATCAGTTGCCATACTTCCAGTCTATCTGAACCTCAACACCTTACAACTTTCAAGCAAAAGCGAAAACTTAGAGCGCGGCCATGTGTGTATGTGGATGAAGGGGAAGGGGAGGGGTGTGGGGGGGGGGGGGGTGTGGACGGGACGAGGGTCACGAGAACCTAGCGAATCCCAGCTATTGAAATAGGACCGGGCTTTTTGCAATCTACTCATGTCGGACCCTCTTTGAAATGAGACGGCCAAACTAAGGTAACAAAGCACTGACAATCCATTGAAAAAAGATACTGACGATCGAATAGATATTCTGAATGGATGAATAATTGGGTGGATGACAATTATCAAAACGAAAGAAAGAATGAATCTATAAATCGATCTCTCAATCATTCAATGCATGCATATATGCATGAATGTATGAATGAATCGATGAATCAATAGTAATAACTTACGTGATCCTATCTGTACTAGAACTCCATACTTCTTGTAAACCTCCATTGAAAGCCGAACATTGAAGACGTTTCGAGTCTTGTACTGATGTACAGGTCCTGAATGTGCTGGATACTGACAGGACCTCAAAGGTCTCCAAGATCTGCCAAGTTTTGCGCGATGGTCGGAGCAAATTGTCATGGTTCTTATCACTTCTGGTGATATATCAAATAATCCTGATCTTGCAAGAATTAGTTGTGATTCAGTCAAACCCGATTTGGAAAGATGACAGCTAGCTAGATGAACTGAAACATCTTCTACACAATCCCTAAGATTGACAACGCCTTTCTGACCTCGATCGTCTCCACAAGATATCCCCCTTGTACCAAAAAAAGAACAAACTGCTTGCATGTTTCCAACAAAATCTGATCCTGAGAACTATAAACATGTACTATTGTCGGATACTCGGCACCTTTCTTTATCACTGAAATCGACAACAAAATTGATCTACTGATTGACTGTATTCTCTCACAGATGTAATCAGACAACCGTTAAAACAAGCAACTTTCCAGATTACGCGGAAATTCAATGTTTCTGCATTTCAAGTATCGTACACAGAGCCAGATGAATTTTTCAAAACCTTAGAATGGAAATTGTTGATAAACATTCAAGTGTAGGCCTTTGACTACTTGCAAAGTGCCGACATGGTTAGATTTGAAAACTCTCAAAATAGACTTATCAAAGAACTAAGAACTGAACAGTGACCACAGCCATCTCCAAAACAATATTTATTGGAATTCTTCTGGCGAAAAGAAGCTGGTGTTGAACTAAAAATCGTGAAGGCCGCCGACGAGATTGAATTATTACGCAGTGTTGCGTGACAGACATTAGCGAGAAGAATATGCAAATTAGGCGAAAACGCCCTAACTTCAACTCCTGCTGGTGCGTTCAGTTTTAGGTGAGTTACAAATATTTTTTTAGATTTCATTAGTCAAATCCTTGTATTTTGTGGCTGTGATTATCTTGAATCCAAGTTAGGTGCCACTTTTGAGAAAAATCGAATAGTATATTTGATGTCTCAGTGATCTTGCCAAGTCGCTAAATTAGTACTGATGTTTCTGGACGATTTTTACCAAGTAAGGTTGCATTTACTGAAAAGATCATTTAACACTACAATGTATAGCTAATCGTTGGTGTTTGTGCTCAATCCAGTGACATTTGACTGCGAACTCAAAAAGTTATCGAAAGCCTAAGAGAAGGGAGTTTCTGGGTTGATTTGGCGCTAAAAATAGCGCATTGGGCCAAAGACGAAAATAAATTCCAAAAATCGAGAAAAAATGTTTTCTCCCCAATTTCAAATGCAGATTTTAAATACATTATTGAAAGGTAACTCGCAGACAAAATGTCAGGGAAATATTTTTTAGGACCAAAATTTCGATGGGCGTTTCTTAGACGGACGGCCTGTTAAGTGAAAACAAAAGCATGTCTTGCGGAACACCTATAAGAAGTGACAAAAACGTCCAATCTGGGGCATGGAAGGAAATTTATATTTCCCGCGTTTGGCGCCATCAAAACTTCAATACTTTTTAATAGAAATGATATTCTAAAGAATAACCTTTTAAATTGTGGTTTAATACGAACGAAGGTCTAAAGTAGTAAGAGGAGATTTTTTTTCCATGACGAGGAATAATATAATGGCGAAAAGTGCCAAAAATAGACTTCGTGCGAGTTTTAACTCCAAGTTTTCGTTCTGGATTAACACTCAAATCCTTTTTCTACCGATTAAAAACTGATGTACCAAGATAAAATACCTGGATTTTTGAATTGTACAAAGATGCTGGGTTGGGATAAAGCTTTTTCAAGCTGTTTACACGACCCCATAAGCCCAAGCTTTAACAAATATCGTGTTTAAATAAAGTTGATGTATGTAACTACTATATGAATATAAAGAAAACATGTAGCAAATGAGTAAATGCCAAAAGCAAAAGCCTAAATCCTCATTTTTGATCCAAATTTTCGCTTTGGATTAACACCGCGTGACTTTGAATCAACTTTCATCGGCCAAAACTACTTACAAAGAACTTAAACTTTCTGACTGATTTTAGTTTTGTACAACAGCTATTCTTCGACTCGGGAGTTTTGGTCGTTCACTGTTCGAACTTGAAAAAAATCCCCTCTTAAACGAAAACTACTTTTTAGTACACAGTTCAGTTCAGTGAACATGTTAGAATTTAACTACTAAGTACACCATATAGATGTGAATCGCTAACTTAATTATAAGGTACGTCAACTAGCTGTCGTCCCTAATTCGCACTCGGACCACAAGTATTTCCCAAATATGACTGTAAAATAGCCCGCTAACAGGAACCCTTGATATTACGGGTACCAAAGTACCGTCCCGCAAGGGTTATCCCGCAATGTTCTATTTCTAAAATAAAGCTAGTTTTCTAATAGAACGTCTTTCATTATTTAGGTGGCGGTGGAGACCTGGAGAGGAGAGATGAAAGGAGAAAATAAGAGCTAGCCTTCACAATAGGTTAATTGGGTCACATAAACTGAACTCAAGAAAAAGAAAGGATTACCTTTAGACATGAACATTTTGTTAGGAAGGCTTAATTTCTAACTTTTCCTCTCCTCTCTCCTTCACCACAAAGTCTGCTAAAAATCTCCTGGAATAAGGTGTAAATATGAATATAACTGCTTAATCAAATTAATTGAAGACCAATTAAACTAGTCAAGATATCCTATCTACATACAATTCTACTCACTATGTTTTGAGCCTCAAAATAACACAACAACAAACTACACATTTGTCTACTCAAATTATACGGAAACACTAGTGAAAATAATATTGTTAGCAATTTTTCCATACTTTTTATACCGATACAAGGCTACATTTGCTGCAAAAACCTTACTATGGCTCTAGGCGTAAACCGACATTACAAAATATACTGTTGCTATAGAAACAGCAACAACACTAATTATACTAGTATAAGATCTTTCTTATTACTAGAGTAGATATAATGCTGAATAGCTCAGTTTTCTTGTTCAGTTTAAGAACATCGAGCAGAATTTGGAATAAATAATAATAGTAATAATAATAATAAATATTAATAATAATATATTCAAACAATTAAAAGGATTGAAACGGAGAACTTTAAGGTTAACGCTTTGTGCAAGTCTCCTAAACTTGAAACTTATATAAGCTTCATAAAAATTTAGCGCTAACAGAGAACAGTATAACTCAGCTTATGTGTTATTATTGAAAAACACACCTCATTGAAACTTATAAATAAATTCGTCAGTTAAGGTTGGTGCCTACTAATGCGAAGGTAATTTTTTGGCCTAAAACCATATGGGTATCAAAGAACCCATCATAGGCAGCTAGAATTCAAGAAAAAAATTGGGGGTCACCGTGCATTTTGATGAGTTACACGTCATCAAATGTTGCAAAATCTGCTTATTCTAGAGGCCCAAAGAAAAAATTATAAATGCTCCATATTTAAAAAAAATGTAAAACGTTTTTTAATAAAACGTTTACAACACAATTCTCTCACTTGTCAATTCCATATGAAACATGAAAACAAGGAATAACAATTTTTTTCAATAACTTTTTACTAGTTCTAGGCCTGTTTTGGTTCCCTAGGCCTCCCTGGAGAGTAAAGAGATTTACAATGCATTGTGGGACCTTTTCAAGATGGCGGCCAAAACAGATCGTTTCTGGTAGAAATGGTAGTCAAAACAGATGTTGTACATCAGGTTTTATTCATCAACTGTGAATTTCATTTAAACACAGGGGAGGCTAAATTGTTTTCCTTTAATTCTGTAAGTTTATTTTTTCAAAAAGTCGTAAAACGGCTTTACTTTACTGACGAAAATCAGTCAATGTTTTTAAATGCGCAGAGAGGAGTGCGCACTGACAATAGTAGGCACCAACCTTAATTTGTTTGACTTATAATAACAATAATCATCATCATCATATCATGCAGATCATCAGCTGGGCGAGAAGTGAAGAATGGCCTTTACAGAAGGGTTCTCCTTTCTTCCTTCCTATTTGCTTATTTTGCTATAGCGTGTGAAAAAATTTTGAATTTCGCTCTCTTTGGAGATTCAAATGAGTGAGTTCACTTTTCAATCGAATTATCATAAATTGCAGAAAATTACGGATTTTTCATATTTTCCTTAAGCTAAGATATAGGGTTTTCTGCCGATTGCAAAAACATGGTATCATTTTAAAGCTTAATCTTTCGGCCATAAAGGCTGGAGTGTGCATTTTGTTTATGTCCTTTAGTTGTCTTCAAAATCAGGCTTTGAAAAGTAGGCTTCGAAGACTTTTATCATTTTAATTCGCCTACAAAAGACGCCCAAAAATTGCCTGTATTGAAGTTGCCTCCCAAACACCCCTTCCCCTCCCCCTCCCCTCCACTCCCTTTCCACTGGAAGAGAGCCAATCCGATAGAAGATAAAAAACTATCTGCATAATAAAATTGAAGTGCACGTATCACAGATATAAATTGTTGTATCCATATGTTCACTGCCACACGTGTACACGCTTGCCATTTCGTTCTAACACTAACACTGTATCGTCTGGTGTAACAACTACATTACTTGGCCTATCCATTTGACCTCGACCTGAACCATGGCTACCAAAAGACTCCAAAAACTTGCCCTCTTGGGTCCAAACTTGAACACGATGATTCCTACCATCACAGACGAGTAACTTGTCCCCTTTAAAAACGTCAAGTCCTCTTAAAAAATCAATCTTACCGCCTTCTTTTCCTTTGTCGCCAATTTCGTACAGGAAAGTACCATTGACATCATAAACATCAACAAAGTACTTCTCGAAATATGTTACAAAGTACTTGCCATTGCCATAAGCAATGTACCATGGTGTTTTGTCTGCAGTTGGAATTTCTTGAACGACATCGCCAGATTCTTTACTCAGTAACTTTATGCCTGACTTGGTTATATCATCAAGGTGCATACAGCACACTGCGATGTGATCATCGGTAACACACATTCCACGTAGTATCACTCCTTCTTGTTTGTAGATAGTTTTAATGTAAGCACCGTTGATGTCAAACTCTTGAATCCTACCACACTTAAAATCTGGATTATCTGAGACAAGGACATGGTTTTTATACGTGACTACTCCCCATGGATAGTCTAGTTGACCATCTCCCGTTCCTTTTCCACCAAACTGTCGTACATAGTTCCCATCAGCATTAAATGTGACAAGGCGATGATTCAAATGATCAGTAATGATTACTTCTCCATTAACACGTACTGCCAATGAATAGGGAACATTTAACTTTTTCTTTCCATCTCCCATTTCTCCAAAGATTTTTTCTGGTTTTAAGATGGGTAGTTCAACTACTGAAGTGTGAGATGGGTCGTTCGTCATGCTTGTATTTCCTTCCATCTCTTGATGCAATTAAAGCACAAGCTCTACAAGGTGTGAAGACACAGAAGCGTCTTGGGCTCGTTAAAGATGTTATGGCAAATTACGGCGTCGCCTGCAACGACAATACCAATTTCCTAGAACTACCTCAACAGGTAGCTTTTTGAAGAAGGGTATATATTATTAATACTTTTATGATAATTATGGCGTAATGCAAAATGTCGAAATTACTCGTTTCGGAAGTCGAGAATTAACTGACAAAAAGGATCTTTTCGATTTTGTATGCAATATAAAGCAGTTAGTTTTGTTTGGTTTTGCTATGTTGTCGCCACAAATGAACTGAAAATTCAGGTTGTCATTCCTGTAATGAAGGTTGATAGTTTGATATCATTCCAAGGATTTCTATTTATCATTAATTATTGAAGGAAAAGTCCCGTTATTGTTCTGCAGGCCTTTGGCATTAGATATGAAAATATCAACAGTGGCACAACTTAACATCTCACTTCAGTTGTCTTGCATGATTACCTGTTTGTTTTCAGCCGTTAATATGCTATTCCAGAAACCACTAACCGCGGTTTCCCGTTTGTCGTCTGCTGTATTTATTTTATTGCCGATTAAAAATTCTCAATATATTGAGTAGCAAAATTAAAATTCACAAAGTTTTGTGAAAGATTTTTGAGAATCAGACACATTAAGATGGATTTCGGTCTTGCTGTACGGGTTGCACGATTTTGCCGTTTCAGGTTCACATTTAAGCTGCAGATAGCACGTCTAGAGGTGAAATACAGCAGACGTTTTGGACATAAATGTGGCTCCTAGTTCTGTTGCTCGGAGCCTTATTTTTATGCGTTCTTGATTGGAAGACAAATGGAAGTTTTATTTCAAACAAAAGAAGTTCACATTCTGCACATCCTACGATGTAGTTCTTTGTTACAAGATGCATGAAGTTGGAAAATAGTGTTACGGCAAAAAGGTCTAAAGCGAAAAGGTCTAATCGATAATTTGGAGAAATAAAGCGCCTTTGCCAAATATGAAGCACACAAACCAAGTTACGTTTATACAATGTACAACAACAAACGAAAACCTCCACGGCAAGGCTTAAATCAGGCGATGTCTTGACGTTTGTGACTCGTAGGAATCGAAATAAAATATGATGTTGAATATTTTTCCATTCGACTTTATTTATTTTGCTTGTCGATATGGCGAATCTTAATGCACAATAGATGCAGCAAACGACAACTAACGGGAAAAGGGAATCACAGTTTTCAGTTTGCATTAGAAAGCTAGAACCTCAATCTTACAGCAAACGACAAACGGTAAACCGCGGTTACCGGTTTGCGGTATATAAAGCTGGAACCTTAATCTTAAGGTCTGGCTATTGATGTGTCGGACGTCGCCTGAAACGACAATACCAATTTCCCAGAACCAGCTCAACAGGGAAGCTCTTTGAAGAAGGGTATATTATGAATACTTTTATGGTAATTATGGTGTAATGCAAAATGTCGAAATTACTCGTTTCAGAAGTCGAGAATTAACTGACAAAAAGGATCTTTTCAATTTTGTATTCAGTATAAAGCAGTTAGTTTCGTTTCGTTTTGCCGTGTAGTCGCCACAAATTAATTGAAAATTCAGGTTTTCGTTCCTGTAGTGAAGCTAGTCGTTCCAAGAATTTCTCACATTACTATGAATTATTGAATGAAAAGTCTCGCTATTGTCAGCAGGCCTTTGGCATTAGATATGAAAATAGAAATAGTGGCGTAACTAAACTAATCTGTTTTGAATGATTATCTGTTTGTTTTCAGCCGTTAATATGCTATATATGTCTGCTGGTTAAAGATGTCTTAACAGATGACACGTATAAGTACTTTTACTGAGCTTAAAATGAAATTAGTGAGTTCAGCCATCATATTATTTGTATTAGAGATACAAATAGCGGCACAACAGCGAATTTGGCACAAAATAAGGGACTATTGTTTTAGTCACACCTCAACTTTCAAGCCATTGTTCTCTCTGTATCATAAAAAACACTAAAAAGACCAATAACGATAGCAATAAAAATACCAACAATGAAATCGTGTAATACTGAAACTTGGAAAATATAGGAATAATGTAAAAACTAAGATCTTTCCACGTTTTTGGAGGGGAAATGTTTTTAATTTTCAAACATATCCTAACTTATAACCGGACCATGCCAACATAAATCATTAAAGTCGATGTTTATGTGTGGAAAATACGGAGAATTATTTCATAGTCAAATTCAGATTAGTTATCATAGTTCTTCTTTTGCAGGAGGTTATGTTCAAATTTTTTACTTACGAATTAATATTCTCTTGTTTGTATTCAATACGAAAAGTTTGTCATTTGGCTGAGTTCGAAAAATACGGGGCCGAGGAACTCGATCAGGCGCGCTTTACCGGTTTGCCTTCAGTTCCGGATCTTTACACAGATATAACGCTGCCTTGTGACAGAGAATTACGCGCCCTGTATATTACTTGAACGATAAGTGATACTGTCGATGCTGTTTGCATTTCAGCTCCACATCAGTCCCTATATTCCTTTACCGTTTTTCTGCTTGTTTTCGTAGCTTTGATTTGGAGCAGATTTGCTCGCAACGAGTACGTCTTCTATTCAAACTCATTGAATATTCATGATCCTTCCTGGTGACGTCATTACCATTATTTAAGGCAATGCTAATTATGCATAAGTGTAGTTGGCGCGAAGATGCTTGAAGTGAGTCGCCCCCTCCCACCCCACCCTTCTTGTTTACTCATTGGTTTTATTCCTGCGAGCTTGCTCGTCAGGGGTGTCTCCATACCTTAATTAATGCTAATGAGTAAGCAGGAAGGATAATGTACTGTTTGTTAAAAATTAACATAATCAAGAACTCTCTATTTCAGTAATTTTTTCTGTAGACTTCAAAGCCACAAACGTAAATATAAAGTAAATATATATATATATATATATATATATATAAATATATATATATAAGTAAATATAATTGGCACATATAGTACGTATCTTTTCATTCATTTATTTTAGCTTTTCATGCCAACAAGTTTCCTAAATTAGAGTTATTTCTTTACCTAGAGATAAAGCATACATTTTATATATTTATAATGTGTGATATAACAAGAATGTTATCGTTTTTGAAAGGTTTATTATATAAGTGTTTTAACAGTTATTCAATTCTCTGTTTAAAGTTTCAGTATACCAAGAGACCATGCATGATGCTGGGGGGCGGAGCCTGGAGCTGGTGTCTGTGCGGTGCCGTTGGCGATTGGGGCTGGTGCCTTGGTCGCCGCGGACATCTCGCGGGCGTCGGTGCTGGTTTCGCTCTCTTAGCATTGTGGTCTCTTGAGTATACACTATTATATACATATATTTAAGCAATAAACGATTGATTTGCGTGGTTTATCGGGGAAATAAACCACGCGGGATGTTGGGAGAACACGAGAATAGGCCTAAAAAATCACGAGCCCTTGGCGAGTGATTTTCGGCCTTTTCGAGTGTTCTCCCAACATCCCAAGTGGTTTATTTCCCCGATAAACCACGGAAATCTATCGTTTATTGCTTTTATAATATAGTGGAGAATAATTATAAACAAAAACATGGCGCAGAATGCCTATTGTTTTAGGGACATCTAGAGTTAACGTAATCAACGCATCTAGCCGTAGTGCCGCCATTTCATGCATGAACAAGTCACTACGTGATTGGTTAACGTATTCCCACAAGGGAATATGCACGTCATTACCATACTGTCAATCACTCGTGAATAAAGCTCATACGAATAGAGGACATGTCAATCAA
This sequence comes from Telmatactis stephensoni, assembly GCA_029948255.1. Classification (NCBI taxonomy): domain Eukaryota; kingdom Metazoa; phylum Cnidaria; class Anthozoa; order Actiniaria; family Isophelliidae; genus Telmatactis; species Telmatactis stephensoni. The sequence continues at coordinate 95,391 of JALIZF010001276.1, read as the reverse complement.
TCTGTCAATCAAAATTTCCGAGCGTTTCACGAAAATACGTAAACATTTCGTAGTTTCGGATGAAACTCGGAATCCTGTCAAAGCGTTGTGTTTAACTTTAACGCTAATCATCATAGACAGACACACATCAAAAGAGCATTCATAATAAACAAGAGGAATAAGCCAAAATGACAAGTCCAATGAGAATCTTTGTCAAGTGCAGTTTGATTTCTAATTAAACAATCACAAAACCTTGAAGGGAATTAAAACTGCTCAGTGATCAAAAACTATTCAACATGTCGTTGGTGCGATCTCTCTTCGATCGTCCGCCAAGAGTGTCCTTTGTAGGGATTTAAAAATAACCTAACCAGCCAGTGTTTTCTTTTTATTCGCGAAGAAGTTTGTCCGTTAAAAAGGCGCTACAAGATCTTCAAAACTTGTTGGATTAGTTCGGAGTAGTTAGCCGAAGTCTTGCCGAAGTTTATACGCTAATTCCCTTGGGTAACAAGGGGCGGAGCTACGTGGTGGCGGTAAATTCGAATCGGTGATTCAAAGGAACTGAAATGACCTGAATTTGAATACTAATGAGGTGTTTTGATCTGAATAATTTGCATACTAATTAGGTGTTTTGATGGGTGATTCTTGATTTCCAACATGTTCCCGTGGTCGGAATAAAGAAAACTTAGGCTCGTTACTGAATTTAAGTTTACAATATTAATAATGTGGATGAACCTGACATGGGTCGTTTGAAAATTCGTGAGAATTTTTGCCTCAAAGATGAGCTAATTAGGCTTTCCCCACAAAATTTGCCCAAAACTACAGAAAGTTCAAGTTCGATTTCCAACGCGAATTTTTAAAGCAGCACAAAGTTCAATTTTTTCTTGTATGTGCAAAAATGTTTAGGCGGATTAAGTCCTTTTTACAGACTTTTTTAAGCTTTAAAGCTTTGCCGTCATTTCGATGCTCTGAAAGTGAATGCTTTGAAGCATAAATTTGCCTATTTGCTCCTCGTGTTTTTATTGACTTATTTGTACATGTGTACGTTTTGTTCACAGAAAAAAGTATGTCAGAATTGCAGATATTTCAAAGGCAATTGAGTAAATTTAACGGCCTTCAACTATCACTTGTAAGTTTGAGAGTTTTTTCCACGCTGTTGCTCTCTTGCTTGTTGTCATCAAAGCTGTAATAACAGTCTGCTGAAAGGAACTATTTCATCAAGGAATGTACCTTGTTAATACAAATATTGTTAATAAACTTATTGTTCTTATAATACTGCCTGAATTTTTGAATTATTTGTTTAGTGAAAAACTATCCAAAGTTTCATACACGATTTCAGGTTTGCTCTTATCAGTCGCTTTTCATTGCAAAACATGAGGTTCTAGTGAAAGTCGTAAACTGTGACTTGTTAATATATCAGAAAACAATAAAAAACGTATTTTATATTGAACATTCTTTTGGTTTTTATCTTTTTTCTACGGCAGAAAGAAGTGTTGAGCCGTGGTTTATGGGGGAAATATACCACGGGTTTCAAGCGCTTTTTAGCCAATCAGAGCGCTTGTTAGAAAAACGCTATATTATAATGTAAGATATAACAACAGTTTATAGATTTTATACGTTTTTAGATTTTATGTATAGTATAAAGAACGAGAGAGAGTGTTTTATCGGATATAAAGATCCGAGCCGTAGGCGAGGATCTTTATACCGATAAAACACGATCTCGAGTTCTTTATACGGCTTAAAAAACTCCAACACATATTAGAGTTGTTCTCTAAAAGAAATTCAAAAATATCTTCATTTATCTTGGAGAAAATCGAGGTTAAAGTTGATGTAAATTAGGCCGAATCTTTATCAGATATAAAGACACTCGTCACGGTGGCGATTTTCATTGTGTTTGCCTTATGAATTATTAATGAGTTTTTTAAATACATATATAGATTTCATTAGCAGTTTTAGATTTAGATTTTATTTAGAATTTATTTTACAGTGTCCCCAATTAGTAGGCTACTTGTGGCCAGTTAGAAGTCATTGACACTTTAATAAAGTTATTGATTGATTGATTGATAGCTGTGTTTCTTTCTGTTCAAGCTATCTAGTGGTTATTGTTACTCGTGCCCAGGCCGTAGGCCGGCACGAGTCTAGGTTCACCTTTTCTATCGTCGACGTCGAGAATCTGCCACGAAAGCGAGGCAAGCCACAGGCACCCCATGCAATCATTTAGTGCGTGTCACACAACCGTACTACAAAGCAATATAAAGCAAATAGACGGGTCTGGGTTCGAATCCTCATGGAAAAGAATTTTTTTTTCGCCTTGCTATGTAGTAAATATTATCTTGTCATATTGTCTTGTCTTGTCATTGATCTGTAAATAGTCTTCCATTGTGAATATTGATGTGTTTGTATGCTTTTTTCTGGTTTTGGAACATTTTAAGCTGCTTTTTTAAATGATTGCCTGGGGTGCATGTGAGCAAGTATGAAAACGAGGCAGCGCACGTTCCAGCAAGTTTATAACAAAACAGCCGGAAGGATTTTTCACGAGTTACGGGCATTTTTAAAACTAGACGCCATATAGGCGTTCACTCGTGCCACCTATAAAGGGAGGTGCAAAAGGAAAATTACCACGAATCATTGCAAATACCGGTACCTACTTTTATTACGTGCTATACATGAAGTCGATAAGAAACACGGAGATACATTTTTATAAACGGGTAGATTAAAACTAAAACAACTATTAAAAGCTCGAGTCTTTTGTGTTAGTGCCTTAGCACTGTTTGCTTTATTGAATGCTGTATTAGATGATTTCTCTGTCATATTAAGCTTGTATGTTTTTTTCCCCGGGGGGGTTCTTTGGGGTCAAAACACTAAGGATGATTGTCGGAAACCTCCAAAACGTACCCTAAAAAATACCCAAATGCCAAAATTTTCGACCCTAAAAAATACCTAACAGCTCAAAAATACCCCTAAAAATACCAAAAAATCAAACAAAAAGTGTTCTAATAAAAAGGCAGTAAGTAAAAAAAATCGTCTCGTTTATTTTGTATCCCTAAAAAATACCATCTTTTCTGAAAAACCTTGAATTTTCTCTGATGACCCCTAAAAAAAATACCAAATCGGCGATTTCAACCCCTAAAAAATACGACGATCAATATAGGGAGTACACCCGGCCCCCCGGGGTTTTTTCTTGGTTTACATATACACTTTTTGTCTTCATCACTGTATAATTTACTTCCAAGACTGAATGCATGAATGTGATGGATTTTTGATGATCTGGGTACATGTTTTGCTATGTATTTTCTTCTGATAAGCTTCCTTATTTTTCTGCTTTTACGTAAAGCACGTGTAAGTCGTCTCACTGGAATTCTGCTTGGTTCACGGTCACGAACGCTATGGCATTTGTATCTAATACTACTATTGTAATAAATAAACTTTGCATATCGAGATCTACAGCTCTTTATTGATATAAGCTCTGTACATGTATTGTTGTCATCAGCATTTATACATAATTCGATTGCTTTCGAATTCTTCTCGCAATTATTGACAGATAATTCGGGTTGCTTTCTCAAATATATCACAATCATCAATGTATAAACTTCTGTAGGTTGCAGAGTAACAGCACATATAAACTTGTTTGAAAATAAATTTAACAACAATCAAAACACAAATAATATAAAGTAAAGTCTTCATATTAAATAGCATAATATAATAATTCCACGGTAAACTTATACAAACTGTTAATCAAGGCTTTCATGGCTGCTTTCAAGCTATTCAAGGCTTTCAAGATATTCATGGCTTTCATGTGTTCGCGGAACAATCCATGCCGAAAACGCTCGACGTCTTTTAGTGTAGATCTACCGCGAACAGTGTGTGCATTTGTAAGCATTTGGAGCGTAAGTAGGGAAAAACAGAAGACAAATAATACCTTCCACATCTTGACTTTCATCGAGGGAACATCAACTGAGACGGGTAATTACTTCTTGTAGAAATTCACATTATGGTTCTACATACCATTCTACAGCACACTTTATCGAACAAAGTAAAACGAATGATCACATGAAGTAGTTACCGAGAGACCTCATGGCATTATCGTTCCCAGTCCCTAGTCCCAGTCCCTCTCATTTGCAAAAACCCGACGTTGAACACGAAACGGCATTTTTTGACTCGTCCCGGCCTAAAGGCCTGGGCACGAGTAATAACCTAAACTCAACTATAAATACAGTAATTGCTTTGTAGCAGCTTCACGTGAGTCTCAATCAAGGTAAAATTTAAGCCTCTTCATTTGAAATTTAGGAATCGAGGCCGATACTTCCACGAGTTCAAATGTTAGCTTGCCGACGAAGCAGCCAAATATTTCGCTTCAGTACCGAATTCAAAACGTGACTAAACTGTCTTTAAGACTTATTTATTTATCTCTTCTATCAGGGGATAGGGATGACTTTTGAAATTTAAAACCCTTTAACTGCATGGCAGCTGACTTTCATTCTCACGGTTCGATATCACTCTTTCGGAAACGAATGAGGTCAAGATCTAGATATTAATAATGTATTTGGTACTTCAAAGAGAGAAATATGAAGGATTTGAAACCTTATCTGTTCTGGAATTAAGCTTACATTACTTTTGCAGTCAAGAGCGTTCATGTTTTGAAATATTTTGAAATTAACCACAGGAAGCCCACACCAAGTTTTTAGTTGTACTTCTAGTACTCAGCTGAATTCTGCAGAACATAATATTTATGCCGTTTATTTCATTTTTGATATTCTAAGCTATAGCCACATGTGCTATTATGAGTGACTTTTTGATAAATGTTTGTTGTACTCATCAAATCCCAACTGTATTACTATGCAAATTATTTACACAAGACAACTACACAACCAGTATTCAGCAAGGGGCATCTCATTTATTAGCCAGGTCATGACATCATGTCTTTAATGAACTGTATAAAAAGACGTTTGGTGCAATAAATCACTTAATAATGCAAGCAACTAATGGATTTTTCATCTCATCGATAAATATCTCAGGAGAATTGTACTAACAAAACTTTTCATGACAGCTTGCCAATCCAAGGTGTTGCATTTACTTGGGTTACCAGCAATTGAAGAAGCTTCTTTGCTGGTAGCCTGAGTGAATGCAACATTTGTGTCTTTAGCTACATATATGTGTTCTGGGCTGCTTGCTGCTTGTGCATGAACAGTTGGGTCAGTTAAGAACATGTGGTTTTCAAAAGAGATTATATGAAGAAATTCCAGGAAGCTGTTAAAACATTTCTATTCTGTAACACAAATGAATTAAACTCCGGGATTAAACTGGCAACCTGTTTATGTTGTAAATAAACACAAGTTGTTCAAATCAAAGCAAAAGAGCTCCTGGTTGTCACAAACAGCAGTAAATTAAAGGGTGCCTCTCCCATAGCCCGAGTGAATGCAATATTTGCATCTAGGTAATGTAAGACCACAGGTATCCCAAACTCATTTTCTGAAGTCTTCAAACAATGAAGAAATGATAAGAATTTCAGAAACTAAAGCGCATTTAAATAATTTCACAGACGTCTGCAACATCTAATGATGTGATTGGATGAAGGTCGGTTATGTTTTATGAGGCACTGCATACCACGCCAGGCTCAATTCTACCTGGGCACGAGTAAACGCACCATTGTGCGTCTAGTTATTGTTAGTTTTGCCAGCGTAGCAGAGAATTATAGCGTGTTTTGCATCTCACATGTGCGCAATTAAATGCAAATGATAGAAATGAAAGATTTGACTAATTTTCATTGAGTTTCTCACGTACAGTTCACACTAAACTGGGAAAAGAGAACATTTTCAAAGTTTGACGACTTTTTAGTTGGATTCGTAGCTTTAAAAAACTTCTCATAATGAATGAGTCATTGAGGATCGTGTATTCTTCGTTTTGTAATGCCTTCAGTAAAGCTGCTTAAAAATCAAGCTAAAGTTGGAAATCCAGAATCGTCGACATTGAGCGTGAAACGAGGACTGTGCTTGTAAAGACAACAAGGAAAGCACTTCAAGGTAAAGACCCTGGCCAGAAAATGATGTTAAAAAGTCTCTTGTACCTATGTTTGATCATTTATCTTTTATTTGGGATTGATGACTAAAGAAAAATAAACGTTTCTGCACGTTGAACTGTTAAGTTTAAACAAACACTCAAGTACATGGCATGTACAATGACATTTTGTTTTACAGTGAACTTTTCGCACTACTTTTAATAATAAAATTAGTAAAAAACCCCACTAATGTGTAAATACAGCTCCAGTTTAGGTCTGGAATTTAATGAAAAAATTGAGAGGTAAAAACGAAGAAATTTTTCATGCAAACTAAAATTGTTTTCATTAAGGTAATTCCGTAGAAATAAAAACGAACACAGATTTTTAATGACTTTTCGCATAATTACTAACTAAGCTTTGCTAATTCCAAAACTCAAATAAAAAGGGGAATCACCGTGTTCGTTTTTACGATAGATGGCGGTAATTTTAAGCATTTTTGAGGCCGCACGTGCGCCAGCAACTTTCGAAAATCGAAAAAATAATGGCACTCACCATTTGCATCAAGTCATTGTCATCATTGAAATGTGGAAGTCATTCTATCTTTTACACATCGAACAAAAGGTAAAATTTCACTGTCGTAAAAAGTTTGAGATATTTCGGCACCAGTACATACCCTGATATTAGCTTGACTGAAACAGCTTTCTACGGTAAGTATTTGAGAATATCTCGAAAACGGAACATAGATTTCTGTTAAAATTGAATATCTAATAGGTTAGCTTACTCTTGTGGATTTGTTAAAATAAAAAAAATCGGTCACAATGTTCGTTTTTGCACTACAGCTCGCTAAAGTTAACAAATTGAAGATGGTTTTGAGTTGTCTGTCCTCCTATTGACACACTCTTGACGTCATAAAATGTTCAAAACTCAGTTAAAAATCGTTTTCAAACGGGGCAACAAAACGAGCGCGCGCGCCGAAACGCATCAGCAGTGTGTCTGTCCTCTTATTGACACACTCTAACTAACCAATCAGATTGCGAGATTAGTATCAAGTGTTGTAAAATACCAATTTTGTCCGTTCAAAATAGGCTTTGACAGAGAGAGGACTAGGGCGAGTTTAGACGAAAAAGTAGTTTAAGTGTTTCCGAAAAAGCCCTGTGTCAGTGTTCCATAATTTTGAGCATTTTACATGTCCAAAATGGCGTTATTTTCCATCTAAGTGGCCGCCATCTTGACTGAAAACTTGAAATTACTTCGTGTGCGCAAGCTCGCGCAAGGTAGAATCGTGCGCAGTAGAGCGTACGCACTGCTAAACTACGGAATTACCTTAGATGGATGCCCTAATAATTTACAAAATAGGTCACGTGATCAAGACATTAAGAGAGACGTAAGCTAGAAATCTGTTTGGGGTTATTGCGTCTCCCTCTAATAAAATGTTTGTATTGTAAAGTAAAAAAGTAAGACCAAGTATTGCAGACTGATTCTTTTTGAGGTGAAAAACTTTAATCATTCTACATTGAAATGTTTTGTAACATAAAATAATACTAAGGAGCACGAGTACCCTGGTCACCAGGAGTTTTTGTTCGTTTTCTTTAGTGAGTCTGGCACCGCAAACGAACCGCGAAACGAGACAACAAACCCCTGGAACCCAGGGTATAGACTATTATTGTTATCGGTAATCATAAAATTACTACAAAATTGAATTCCGAAGAAGCCAAGTGTACACTTAAAATAATTAATTTCTATTTTAACACTTTAGACCTTCGTTAACTAAATATCTCAATTTATATGCTTTAATGAATCAAAAGCCACAAATTGGACATTTAACAAATTCTAAGTTTTAAGTGAAAACAAAAGCATTTTTTGCGGAATAATTATCCAAAGCAGATAAGTGACAAAGACGTCCAATCTGAGGCTTTTTGAGGCATGGAAGGAAATTTTTATTTTCCTTGTTTGGCGCCATCAAAACGTCAATACTTTTTAATAGAAATGATATTCTAAAGAATAACCTTTTAAGTTGTGGTCACGATCGAAGGTCTGAAGTATTAAGAGGAGATTTTTTTCCATGACGAGCAATAATGGCGAAAAGCGCCAAAAACTAGACTTCGTGCGAGTTTTAATCCAAATTTTCGTTTTGGATTAACACTCAAATCCTTTTTCTACCGGTTAAAAACTGAGATAAAACCATGCAAGATAAAATACCAGTTGAAAACGAACTTTTGAATTGTACAAATACTTTTTCTTGAAGTTGTTTTGGGATTAAGCTTTTTCAAGCTGAATATAAAGAAAACATATAGCAAATGAGCAAATGCCAAAAGCAAAAGCCTTAATGCTCATTTTCGATCCAAATTTTCGCTTTGGATTTACACTTTGATTCAACTTTCATCGGCCAAAACTACTTACAAACAACTTTTCTAACAGAAATGACTCAGTTTAGTTTTGTACAACAGCTATTCTTTAACTCAGGAGTTTTGGTCGTTCACTAGTGCTCGAACTTGAAAAAAATCCCCTCTTAAACGAAAACTACTTTTTACTACAGAGTTCAGTGAACATGTTAGAATTTAACTACTAAGTACACCATATAGATGTGAATCCGCTAACTTATAAGGTATGTCAATTAGCTGTCGTCATAGTGACACATCTCTAAAACAAAGCAAGTTATAGTCAGCTATCGGCCTGCGAACAACTCCCTAATTCGCACTCGAACCACAAGCGTTTCCCAAATACTGTAAGACTATACAAAAAATCCGCTAATAGGAACCCTTGCTATTACGGGCACCAAAGTACCGTCCCGCAAGAGTTATCCCTCAATGTTCTATTTCTAAAATAAAGCTAGTTTTCTAATAGAATAGAAAGTCTTTCATTAGGTGCCGGTGGTGGCCTGGAGAGGAGAGGAGAGAGGAAAAGAGAAAATAAGAGCTAGCCTTCACAATAGGTTAATTGGGTCACATAAACTGAACTCAAGAAAAAGAAAGGATTACCTTTAGACATTAACATTTTAGTAAGAAGGCTTACTTTCTAACTTTCCCTCTCCTCTCTCCTTCTCCACAAAGAGTCGGCTAAAAATCTCCTGGAATAAGGTGTAAATATTAATATAACTTCTTCAGTTAGTTAAATTAATTGAAGACCAATTGAATTAGTCAAGATATCCTATCTACATACAATTCTACTCATTGGAAAAAATAGAATTAAAATATCGTGAAACACAAAGTCTTTCTAAAGTGTGTTGGTGCAACACATCTTTTTCACATTAATAAATAGAATTTCCATTTTTTTATATCTCACAAATCTATGCAGTACATGAAATGCTGTTGGACCTGTTGTACGTGTCCCTCCGCGCCATAAGAGAATAGTGAGTTAGAATATTCTTTACTCTAGTCAGATTTACTTGCCTCAGTTCGTCCTACAAACATGTACAAAGTCAGGGACACCACAACAACGCTTTCACGTCAATTGCACAGTTGGCCTCTAGTGTTATAGAACAAACCACACACACCGATAACTTCATGGCCTATAGCTACTCTAGATCTACCCGAATAGTGGTGTGGGTTCTTTAACGTCCCTCCAATGCAAGGCCTAGGTATGTCAGTAGTAGATTTTTGGAGAGACGGGGGACTACGGTTTAACGTCCTTATCCGAGAAGACGTTAAGGTCTAACCATTTGCAGATGTAATTACAAAGGCAGAACCTTCTCAAGTATTTTAAGACCCTGGTGTTATGAAGAGTGCGTCAGATGTTTTGAGCCTCAAAATAACACAACAACGAACTGACACGTTTGTCTACTCAACTTACACGGAAAAAAACTAATGAAAAATAATATTGTTCAATTGTGCAATTTTCCCTACTTTTTATACCAATACAAAGCTACATTTGCTGCATGCAAAATCGTATTACGGCTGTAGGCGTAAACCATTACAAAATATACCTGCTGCTATAGAAACAGCAATAACACTAATAACACTAAGATCTTTCTTATTACTAGAGTACATATAACGCTGAATAACTTTTCTTGTTTTAAGAACATCGAGCAGAATTTGGAATAAATAATAATAATAATACTTTATTCAAACAAACAATATGATTGAAACGGAGAACTTTGAGGTTAACGCTTTGTGCAAGTCTCCAAAACTCAGAAAAATCATAAAGAGCTTCATAAATATTCAGCGCTAACAGAGAACAGTATAACCCAGCTTTTGTGTTATTATTGAAATTTTCAGTTAGAAAAACACACCTCATTGAAACTTATAAGTAAATTCGTCAGTTAATTTGTTTGACTTATAATCACCATCTTCAGGTGCGAGAAGTGACGAATGGCCTTTACAGAAGGGTTCTCCTTTGTTCCTTCCTATTTGCTTATTTTGCTATAGCGTGCGAAAGAATTTTGAATTTCGCTCCAAATATCTTTGGGGACTCAAATGAGTGAGATCATTTTTCAATCGAATTATCATAAATTGCAGAAAATTACGAATTTTTAATATTTTCCTTAAGCTAAGAAAGAGGGTTTTCTGCCGATTACAAAAAAAGGGTTTATTCATTTTAAAGCTTAATCTTTCGGCCATAAAGGCTGGAGTGTACATTTTTTATGTCCTTTAGTTGTCTTCACAATCAGGCTTTGAAAAATAGGCTTCGAAGACTTTTATCATTTTAATTCGCCTACAAAAGACGCCCAAAAATTGCCTGTATTGAAGTTGCCTCCCAAACACCCCTCCCCTCCCCTCTCCTCCCCTCCCCTCCCCTCCCTCCCCTCCCTCCCCTCCCTCCCCTCCCTCCCCTCCCTCCCCTCCCTCCCCTTCCCTCCCCTCCCCTCCCTTTCCATTGGAAGAGAGCCAATCCGATAGAAGATAAGAAAACTATCTGCATATTAAAATTGAAGTGCACGTATCACAGATATAAATTGTTGTATACATATGTTCACTCCCACACGTGTACACGCTCGCCATTTCGTTCTAACACTAACACTTTATCGTCTGGAGTAACAATTACATTACTGGGCCTATTCATTTGACCTAGATCTGAACCATGGCTACCAAAAGACCCTAACAATTGGCCCTCTTGGGTCCAAATTTGAACGCAATGATTCTCACCATCACAGACGAGTAACTTGTCTCCTCGAAAAACGGCAAGTCCTCTTAAAAAGTCAACTTTATCATCTTCCTTATTTCCTTTGTCTCCAAATTTGTACAAGAAAGTACCATTGACATCATAAACATCAATAAAGAACTGCCTGAAATACGACACAAAGTACTTGTCATTGCCAAAAGCAATGTACCATGGTGTTTCGTCGTCGGACGTTTCGTCGGCCGTTTCATCTTCAGGTGGAAGTTTTAATTCTTGAATGACATCTCCAGTTTCTTTACTCAGTAACTTTACACTTGACTTGGTTTTATCATCAAGGTGCATACAGCACACTGCGATGTGATCATCGGTAACACACATTCCACGTAGTTTCACTCCTTCTTGGTCGTGGATAGTTTTAATGTAAGCACCGTCCATGTCAAACTCTTGAATCCTACTACACTTAAATTCTGGATTATCTGAGACAAGAACATGGTCTCCATACGTGACTACTCCCCATGGATACTCTAGTTGACCATCTCCCGTTCCTTGTCCACCAAACTTTCCTACATACTTCCCATCAGCATTAAATGTAACAATTAAGGCGATGATGCAAACGATCAGTAATGATTACTTCTCCATTAACATTAGTTCTTTGAGAAGATAATGTTTAATAGACTTGTTGCCTTTCTAAATAAACACAATGTGCTCTATGAACATCAATATGGCTTTAGACCCAATTATTCAACCACATTAGCAATGATACAGTTAGTAGAACAAATATCTTCCTCAATTGATAATAAAGAAATCTGTGCAGGCATCTTCTTAGATCTATCAAAAGCATTTGATACTGTTAACCATAAAATTCTCTTAAACAAACTTGAACACTATGGTATAAGAGGCATAGCACTGGATTGGGTAAAAAGCTATTTGAATGATAGGAAGCAATATGTTGAAATAAATAATATAGCATCTGCTCAAAAATCTATAAAATGCGGTATCCCTCAAGGAAGCATATTAGGTCCTTTGTTGTTTATTTTATATGTTAATGACATATCCAACTCCTCTGATATATTGAAATTTATCTTATTTGCAGATGATACCAACATTTTCTATTCCTGTAAGGATATTAAAAATCTAGAGAACACTCTGAATATTGAACTCGAGAAAGTATCAGTATGGCTTATTGCAAACAAACTCTCAATTAATATAAAGAAAACCAAATATATCATATTTAAAGCTAGACAAAAGCAAATTTCCCAGTCAAATCTGCTGATAAAAGTGAATAATGAGGTGATTGAACAGAAACAGAGTATTAAATTCTTAGGAGTAATTATTGATGAATCATTAAGTTGGAAAGAACATATCAATGCTATTGCTAGCAAGATATCTAAGACAATTGGAGTAATTTCCAGAGCCAAATTCTTTATTTCACAAACATCATTGACGAAACTTTATTATTCATTAGTATATCCATATTTGTATTATGGCAACATCATATGGGGATCAACCTATGCAACAAACCTTAATAGATTGAAAGTTTTACAGAAGCGAATAGTTCGAATCATTACTAATTCTTCCTACGATGCACATACTGCACCCCTGTTTTATAAATATAGCCTGTTAAATCTAGATAATATCCATTTTCTTCAAGTAGGTATATTCATGTTTTCTGTCAATTCAAAAACAATTCCTAAAACATTTCAAGCCATGTTCTGTAAAAATTCGGAAATTCACTGCTATCCCACCAGGCATTCTAGTGACTACAGAACCCAGTTTTGTAGAACTAATATTAAAAAATTCTCCATCTCTACCCATGGGCCTCAACTATGGAATTCTCTTCCCAATGAGCTTAAGTCAAAATTATCAATATATAGCTTTAAAAGGCATTTAAAGCTATATCTCCTTAACACATCAAAACCTTAAATAAATATTAGTAACTGATTAAATATTAAAAAAGAACTTACAGTCTTTCAACAGACCCTGAAATTATTTATTATTATCCTGAAATTATTAATTACTATAATTAAATTTATCGTATCTAATATTTCTGGCATCTCTTTTCTTTTCTCTGTTCCTTAAAACTTTATATCTATATCCAATAATATTTTCATATAAATTTGAGACGGTACAAAGTAATAAGCCTGTGGCTTCTTTTGCACCGCCTCACCTTTAGAGATAAACATTGCCTTGCATGCTTCGAATTCATATCATTTATACCTTTGCCAATAAACGTAGGATATGTATGTGTGTATATGTATGCTTGTATGTATATACATATATATATATATATATATATATATATATATATATATATATATATATATATATATATATATATATATATATATATATATATATATATATATATATATATATATATCTTTATATATAAACACAATCAAATTATATTACTATGGCAACATGTAAAATATCATTGAAATTTGTAATATATGTAGAAATGTAGAAATGTATATATGTAGACATGTAAAATGAATGTAAATTATTTGTATATTTATAAAAAAGGTAATTTTTTCTCTATTGGATAAAAATTTAAATAAAGTGTGATGATGATGATGATGAACACTTAATGCCAGTGAACAGGGATGTTTCAACTTTTTCTTTTCATCTCCCTTTTCTCCAAAGAATTTTACTGGTTTAAAGTCGGGTAGTTCAACTGAAATCTTTCCAAAGTCATGCAAAAATTGCGGGGCGGGAGTGTACTGAATGGTTATATTTCTCTTAAGAGATTGTGATTTCAAAATAGATCGAGGAATTTGCAGCAAATTTCGGCATTGTTGAGGAAATTGACTTTTCATAATAACATGAGGAACATTTTGATCTTGCAAAACTTTGCCCTGTTCATTCAGTGCATCGAGTTGTTGAATGGCAGCAGTAATCTCTCGTTGCTCTTCATCGTTTGCTGTTGCGTGCTCATCAAGCATTTGGTCCAAAGTTCTAGTCATTGCGTTTTGATGATATTGCAAGATCTTGATTTGAGCTTTTACTTGATCGTTCACTTTTTTCTTTGCAGTGTTGATTTCATTTTTCATGCGTCCTATGTTTCGCTTGGACAGTTTAAGTTCTTGTAGGAGTCTCTTTTTCTGTTGGTTGACTTGAACCAAGTTTTGCTGAATTAATTCTTTGATTTCTTCAGCTTTATCCTCAATATTGGTCTTATCATGAGCACTGTGCACTGTTGAAGTGCATCTTTGACATATACGTTTGTTACAAGTATTGCCCGGCAAAAGCATTCGAGCTTGAATTTGTCGAGATGGAATGAAGAATTGAGCTTGTCGCCATCTTCTAACTCCAGTGGCGTTATACAAATAGGACAAGTCAGTGTCTCCCCCTGTTGCCTAAAAGTTTCCTTCCATTCCTTGATACAATCAAAGCACAAGCTGTGAAGACACGGAAGCGTCTTCGGCTCGTTAAAGATGTCATGGCAAATTACAGACGTAAGTTCTTTTTCTAAACTTGAAACGAAGTTATTGAGTTCAGCCATCTTATTGATGTGTCGGACGTCGCCTGAAACGACAGAATGACAATTTCCCAGAACTGCCTCAACAGGTAAGCTCTTTGAAGAAGGATATATTATTAATACTTTTATGATAATTATGGCGTAATGAAAAATGTCGAAATTACTCGTTTCAGAAGTCGAGAATTAACTGACAAAAAGGATCTTTTCAATTTTGTATTCAGCATAAAGCAGTCAGTTTTGTTTCGTTTTGCCGTGTTGTCGCCACAAATTGACTGAAAATTCAGGTTGTCATTCCTGTAGTAAAGGTTGATGGTTTGATATCATTCCAAGGATTTCTATTTATCATTAATTATTGAATGAAAAGTCTCGTTATTGTTCTGCAGGGCTTTGGCATTAGATATGAAAATATCAACAGTGGCATAACTTCGCACCCGTGTTACGACGCATTTGCATACCGCGGTTTTATTTGAACTAGGAACTATACTGAAAGGATCACACAAAACTCGAAATTGGTGAAGTCAAAGGCGAGACAATTAGTGTAAAGGCACTATATGCAAATGCGTCGTAACACGGGCGCGAAGGAATGTAGCATGACATAATTAGCAAGCATCACGCCATCGTCATGCATTTGTACACACGGGTTTGATTCTACTCCGGCGCGTTTGAAACACTGTATTCAAGTGAAATTTAAAAATGTTGCTTTACATCAAATTTAATAAATTTCTTCTGCGTGTTTTATGATACTTTGAGTAAGTATATCCGTGATTTTGGGCTCTAAACAGTGATGACTTGAAGAGATATCTCTTACGCCGCTTGAAAGTTAAAGTTGTCGCAGCTAGTGAATCCCACATACTATCAGAAGAAAAATCATAACTCCGCCAAATGAGCACTTAAACCAGTGCAATTTACCAGAGAGAAAGAACAACAATATAGCAACGTGTTTTCAGTATTTTGGCGCATATGTTTGAGCGCCGAGTATTTCTTTTCTGCATGATAAGCTATACCTTAGTTTTTGCGACGCAAAATACGCATAAAAAATGTTTGCGTCTAGTACTCGAAATCGCTCTGTTTAAACTCTTTGATTTTACTATAAGTATGTGTGCATGAATGTGAAGTTTTAGGCCTATGTTTTTGTTTTTCAAAAGCTCATCGTAAACGGGAAATATTTTAGAAAGACTGATTTAAACAATCATTGATTATATCTTTGCTGTAAAAACACGGATTGACTTAAAATTACTATCATTCAAAAATGCAATCTTTGCTTGATAATCGGTCCAAAGGATATTTTGATCCGACGAGAAGAAGTCCATGAAATCGCGAATTTAAAATGAGAGGTGTAGCGCGTCAACAACTACTTTGAAACACCTTAACTACCTCACTTCAGTTGTCTTGGATGATTACTTGTTTGTTTTCAGCGCAGCCGTTAATATGCTATACCAGAAACTACTAACCACAGTTTCCCGTTTGTCGTTTGCTGTATTTATTTTATTGCCGATTAAAAATTCTCCATATTGAGTAGCAAAATTAAAATTCACAAAGTTGAATATTTATTAATGAATAATTATTTAATAGTTATTGCCGATTAAAAATTCTCAATATTGAGTAGCAAAATTAAAATTCACAAAGTTTTGTGAAGGATTTTTGAGAATCAGACACATTAAGATGGAGGTTTTTACTCAACTCCTGCGAGTCGCAAACGTCAAGACATCACGTGATTTCGGTCTTGCTGTACGGGTTGCACGAATTTGCCGTTTCAGGTTCACATTTAAGCTGCAGAAAGCATGTCTAGAGGTGAAATACAGCAGATTTTTTTGGACTTGCTATACATTGTAAATTGACGTTTGAAGCTGTTTTTTTCTTGGTTTGTGGGACTTTCTTTTGGCGCAAGCGCTTTATAAACAGGGTCTGGATGGGGTTAACCGACTAGTGACAAACGGACAAAAAAATAACTGACTACCGACAAACTTGGGAAAAATTTACTGATTACCGACAAAAAATATTGACTGACTACCGACATTTTAGTAATGATTCGGTTAGTCATATCAAGTAAAATAATTATTTATGGAACGTGGCTAGTTCTTTGACCTACATGCTGGCATTCTGATTGCTTTAGTTACTTGTTTCATAGTTATAGTTGATATAAAATCATTTTATAACAATGTTCAAATAGTAACTGTGTAAACAGCTACACATGTATAATAAAATTGTTTCATCTTTTTCCACTGAACTGAGTTTGAATCCTATCCAAACTCAGGAGCACGAGCAAGGTACCACTGGCTAAACGAGGAAGCATGTTTCCAGAAACATGCCAAAAATTGTTTTTAGCAACAAATTTTACTACCAGGTCACAGTTAACTAGCGATGTTTCCCAGTTTAGCCAGCATCCGGGAACAAATCCACGGAAACATGCTTCCTCGTTTAATTAGGAACCAAGTTCAACTGGAAACTCTCGTCGGCTGCGAAGCAACCGATATTTACATTTAGGTGCGATATCTGGAAAATATCGAATATCATTCTGATTGGTCAGTTTGTAGCACGTGACGCGTGGTATAACGTGAAAACACATCACGACGTAATAACACCTGTGCAATAAAAAACTAACAATGAACAGCTATAAAGCACAGTAAGAAAGAAAAAAATGTGTTAGTGATAAATTTGAGGATTTTTCGAAAAAGCGAAGATTAACAAGCATATTGTAAAACAAAAAGAAGAGGCCTACTCTGAACCAAGTTCAACTGGAAACTCTCGTCGGCTGCGAAGCAACCGATATTTACATTTAGGTGCGATATCTGGAAAATATCGAATATCATTCTGATTGGTCAGTTTGTAGCACGTGACGCGTGGTATAACGTGAAAACACATCACGACGTAATAACACCTGTGCAATAAAAAACTAACAATGAACAGCTATAAAGCACAGTAAGAAAGAAAAAAATGTGTTAGTGATAAATTTGAGGATTTTTCGAAAAAGCGAAGATTAACAAGCATATTGTAAAACAAAAAGAAGAGGCCTACTCTGGGATCTGATCTCGCCTTAACCCGCTGCGGGTTTCAGCGAGTTTTGGCGGGTTAAGGGAAACTGGCCACTCTAGAGCTATGCGGGTTATGGTGAGTTTAGGCGGGTTTAAGCGAGTTAATGGAAACTGGCCCTTTCAGAGCTCTGTGAGTTATGGCGAGTTTGGGCGGGTTAAGGGAAACATAACCTACTCTGGTAACAGTGCATAATATATAATGGTTCACAATAGCATAATACCATAGCATAGCACAGCATACTATGAGATGGGTACACTATGGTATAATGCTATAGCATAGTACAGTATACTATGAGATGGGTACACTATGGTGTAATGCTATAGCATAGTACATTATACTATGAGATGGGTTCACTATAGTATAACACCATAGCATAGTACAGTATACTATGAGATGGGTTCACTATGGTGTAATGCTATAGCATAGTACAGTAAACTATGAGATGGATACACTATGGTGTCAGTAATGCTAGAGCATATATACAGTAAACTATGAGATGGATACACTATGGTGTAATGCTATAGCATAGTAAAGTATACTATGAGATGGGTACACTATGGTATAATGCTATAGCATAGTACAGTATACTATGGGATGGGTACACTATGGTGTAATGCTATGGCATAGTACAGTATACTACGAGATGGGTACACTGTGGTGTAATGCTATACCATAGTAGAGTATACTATGAGATGGGTTGTTGACCCCATTTGAAATCCATTGTTTTTTTGGCCTCCAATTAATTCCGAAACGAAAGAATTTGTAGCCAATTTCTGTGTATCGCAGGCAAATTCTTCTTTTTCCTGAACAAAGCTTGTTAAAGTATCAGGCCAACATTCATAAAGTGCAAATTGGCCTTATAGCATAATACAGTATACTATTATAGGGGTACACAGTGTGGTCTTAACACTAGTATCATAGTGGCCACAAAGCAGCTCCATCGGGGGGACAAAACAAAAGGCTTTTTTTGCTCTTGAGAATCAAAATTCATTGTTTTGTCCCCCAGACAGAGTTGAATCCCAACATGCTGCAAGGGGTCTATACTTTGAGATGGGTACACTATGGTCTGATACTATAACATATGATATAGGACAGCATGTACTATTAGATTGAATGAGTGAGAAATACATTTGTTTTTTGTTTTACCTCACTTCCCTTGCCTATTTAATAATATTTCGTTACTTTTTAGAAAGCAAAGAATACAAATATCCCCGTCCTACTAGGCTTCCAGATCAATTTCCCAGATCACAACGTATCGGGGCCTCGCAGAATCATGGTTCCATAAATTGGTTTGTGACGTCACAGTGCGTCGTGTAAATAATCATATAAATGACTTGAAATGCCATACAGATATATAAGAAAGTCAAACACAACAACAACAAAAATTGTTCATTTATACACAGTCGATTTTTTCGATGACAATGCTAAATAATTATAGGTTTTTGTCAGAGTTTCTGTGTCCTTGGGCTATCTGTGCCGGTAAATTGTTGGGGGGACTGGGTAGAACAACATTTCAAAATGGCGGCAAAGAAGGTAAAGTCTTTTTATTTTGCATTGGTTTGCATTGGTTTGCTTCCTTGTATTAAACAAGAAAAGACAACAATTAACAATATTCTGGTAAGCAAACCCTTAATGTATTGCAGTTGTTGTGCACTTGACTTAATAGAAGAAATGCTACAATGCCTTGCACCTAGTCTTGACTTTTGTACTAGTTTACGTAAACTAAGTTATTTATTTCACGAGGTTTTTGACTTCTCTCTAGGGATTAAGTAA
Organism: Telmatactis stephensoni; assembly: GCA_029948255.1. Lineage (NCBI taxonomy): Eukaryota > Metazoa > Cnidaria > Anthozoa > Actiniaria > Isophelliidae > Telmatactis > Telmatactis stephensoni. The sequence continues at coordinate 76,081 of JALIZF010001276.1, read as the reverse complement.
ACGAGTATCTACACCGTTTTGAAGGCCATGCACTGATGAAATCAGTGAAAATAACTGTTTGTCTTAATATCTCAATTCAAACTCCCATAACTGTAAGTGAATTTTTAAAACATATAATGCATTAGAGTGATGGCACTTAATCCGTGAAATAGGTATTAGTCTAACAGTCATTAGTAGACACTATTTCTATTGTTTTCTTTTGTTATGATAAGGCTATTAGACAACTAATAATATTTTGTTTCACAGGCTAAGTGCTCTCACTCTATTTTTCATTTATTATTGTTAGTTTTAAACACAACCTCTAGGTAGACCAAACTAATAGCTACTAGTGTTTAGTAATTTAATCAATGAAATAAGGGTCTACTAGTGTCTATCAGTCTTCTAACTATTCAATGGGTTTTTTATAGTAGCTCAATATTGACACTTTATCCAATATTGAGGTACTTTTAAAAACCCATTGAATAGTTAGAAGACTGATAGACACTAGTAGAGCGATAAAACTAAAACCGTGAAATAACTTAGCAACTAAATAGAGACAAATAGTAGCAAAACCCTTTGTTTTCTATTGTTTCATTAGTACTATTTGTACTTTTTAGTTAGTACTTGTTTCACGGTTTTAGTGTTATCGCTCTAGACCCTTATTTCATTGACTAAATTACTAAACACTAGTAGCTAATAGGTTCTGTTGCACATGCAGGTTTTTAGAAACCACTCCATAACTGCTTATTTTCTAATTTCTATTTTCTGATTTCTAAATGTTCAGGGGAACTGACAGGTACATGAGGTACCTCTTGCAGTAGCATAATAATTATTTATGAGACTAATTAAATTAAGAGTAGTGGTTAAGGCTAGTAAAGGGAATGTACTGACTTTGGGTGTAGCGAGTTAGTGTGGGTTTTGGCGGGTTAAGTCGGGTTAAGGGAATTTCTTCGTGTTGGGTGTGGTGAGTTAGTGCGGGTTTGGGTGGGTTAAGGCGAGATCAGATCCCAGAGTAGGCCTAAGAAGACTGTTTGGCGTGCCTCTTTTTTAGGTAAACTCTAATTGAAGTTTTTGGAGTAAGCTTACTGAGATCAACACATTTCAACAGCTGCAGCAGTTGTACTATATGACGCCATCATGCAAATGTCTATTAAACGTGCGAAGGGTTTCCAGCATGTTCGTTTATGTACATTTTTACAACCAAACTTCAATCGATAATTTCAAGAAATAAAGCGCCTTTGCCAAATGTAAAGCGTCAGTTTACAATGTACAATAGCAAACGAAAACCTCTGCCGTATTTCAGACATGTTTCCCACCACGGCAAGGCTTAAATCAGGCGATGTCTTGACGTTTGCGACTCGTAGGAATCGAAATAAAATATCAATCTTATAATGTGTATGATGTTGAATATTTTTCCATTCGACTTTATTTATTTTGCTAATCGATATGGCGAATCTTAATGCACAATAGATGCAGCAAACGACAAGGAAAAGGGAATCACAGTTTTCAGTTTGCAGTAGAAAGCTGGAACTTCAATTTTACAGCAAACGACAAACGGGGAACCGAGGTTACCGGTTTGCGGTATAAAGCTGGAACCTCAATCTTAAGGTCTCTATTGATGTGTTGGACGTCGCCTGAAACGACAGAATGACAATTTCCCGGAACTAGCTCAACAGGTAAGCTCTTTGAAGAAGGATATATATTATTAACACTTTTATGATAATTATGGCGTAATGAAAAATGTCGAAATTACTCGTTTCAGAAGTCAAGAATTAACTGAAAAAAAGGATCTTTTCAAGTTTGTATTCAGTATAAAGCAGTCAGTTTTGTTTCGTTTTGCCGTGTTGTCGCCACAAATTAATTAATTGAAAATTCAGGTTTTTGTTCCTGTCAGTGAAGTTAGTGGTTCCAAGAATTTCTCACATTAATTATTGAATGAAAATAAAAGTCTCACAATTGTCAGGCAGGCCTTTGGCATTAGATATGAAAATAGAAATAGTGGCGTAACTTAACTGATCTGTCTTGAATGATTATCTGTTTGTTTTCAGCCGTTAATATGCTATATATGTCTGCTGGTTAAAGATGTCTTAACAGATGACACATGTACAAGTACTTTTACTGAGCTTAAAATGAAATTATTGAGTTCAGCCATCATATTATTTGTATTAGAGATGTCCGTTTTAGCGACACAACAGCGAATTTTGGTCCAGGGGGGAGGGTGCCCTCCCCTTTTCAGTTGGGCCCTACCTATTACCAATTTCTTCTTATGACCTCAAGGAGAGCCTTGCGCGCGCGATGGCCAAGTTACTAAAAATAGCCTTAGTCGCAACGAACATCGCACAGACATCAATACCAAGTTTCGCTCTCTTAGTATTCATTATATTATGGTCTCTTGACTAAGTTTTGTTGATGAGAAAGGGGTATTTGATATACAAAGCCGAATGATGCAGTTTGTTGTTATTGGAATAAAAATTGTGATGCTTGAGTTAGAATTATGCTTTTTCGCGTTTTAGTCACACGAAAGCACGAAAACAATTTATGCATGTTTCGTCTCTGATTCAGATTCACCAACGTCGAATCTGTTTTTTCGGGTTATTGCGTCTCCTTCTAATAAAATGTTTGTATTCTCCTTCTAATAAAATGTTTGTATTGTATTGTGAAAAAGTAAGACCAAGTATTGCAGACTGATTCTTTTTGAGGTGAAAAACTTTAATCATTCTACATTGAAATGTTTTGTAACATAAAATAATACTAAGGAGCACGAGTACTCTGGTAACCAGGAGTTTTTGTTCGTTTTCTTTAGTGAGTCTGGCAACGCAAACGAACCTCGGAACGAGACAACAAACCCCTAGAACCTAGGGTAGACTATTGTTGTTATCGGTTATCATAAAATTACTACAAAATTGAATTCCGAAGAAGCCAAGTGTACACTTAAAATATTTTACTACTTTAGACCTTCGTTAACTAATATATCTCAATTTATATGCTTTGATGAATCAAAAGCCGCAAATTGGTCATTTAACAAGTTCTAAGTTTTAAGTGAAAACAAAAGCATGTTTTGCGGAATGCTTATCCAAAGCAGATATTAAGTGACAAAAACGTCTAATCTGAGGCTTTTTGAGGCATGTAAGAAAATATATATTTTCCGTGTTTGGCGTCAACAAAGCTTAAAAAAATTTTAATTAATAGAAATGATATTCAGCAGAAAAATCTTTTAAGTTGTGGTTACGAAGGTCTGTAGTATGAAGAGGAGATTTTTTTCCATGACGAGCAGTAATGGCGAAAAGCGCCAAAAACTCTCAAATCCAAATTTTCGTTCTGGATTAACACTCAAACCTTTTTCTACCGGTTAAAAACTGATGTATCAAGATAAAATACCTGTTGAAAACGGATGTTTGAATTGTACAAAGACGTTTTCTTGAAGTTGTGTTGGGATAAAGCTTTTTCAAGCTGAATATAAAGAAAACATATAGCAAATGCAAAAGCAAAAGCCTAAATACTCATTTTCGATCCAAATTTTCGCTATGGATGAACACTTTAATTCAACTTTCATTGGCCAAAACTACTTACAAACAGCTTCAACTTTCTGACAGAAATGATTTTAGTTTTATACAACGGCTATTCTTCGACTCCGGAGTTTTGGTCGTTCACTGCTCGAACTTGAAAAAAATCTCCTCTTAAACGAAAACTACTTTTAAGTACACAGTTCAGTACACAGTCAGTGAACATGTTAGAATTTAACTACTAAGTACACCATATAGATGTGAATCCGCTAACTTATAAGGTACGTCAACTAGCTGTCGTCATAGTGACACATCTCTGAAATAAAGCAAGTTATAGTCAACTATCGGCCTGCGAACAACTCCTTAATTCGCACTCGGACCACAAGTGTTTCCCCAATATGTAAGACTGTAAAATAACCCGCTAACAGGAACCCTTGCTATTACGGGCACCAAAGTACCGTCCCGCAAGGGTTATCCCGCAATGTTCTATTTCTAAAATAAAATTAATTTTTCTAAAAGAAAGTCTTTCATTAGGTGCCGGTGGAGGACTGGAGAGGAGAGAGGAAAGGAGAAAATAAGAGCTAGCCTTCACAATAGGTTAATTGGGTCACATAAACTGAACTCAAGAAAAAGAAAGGATATCACCTTTAGACTTTTACATTTTGTTAGGAAGGCTTACTTTCTAACTTTTCCTCTCCTCTTTCCTTCACCACAAAGTCTGCTAAAAATCTCCTGGAATAAGGTGGAAACATAAATATAACTGCTTAATTAAATTAATTGAGGACCAATTGAACTAGTCAAGATATCCTATCTACATACAATTCTACTCATTGGAAAAATAGAATTGAAATAACGTGAAACACAAAGTCTTTCTAAAGTGTGTTGGTGCAACACATCTTTTTCAAATTAATAAATAGAATTTCCATTTTTTATATCTCACAAATCTATGCAGTACATGAAATGCTGTTGTACGTGTCCCTCCAATCCATGAGAGAATAGTGAGTTAGAATATTTTTTACTCTACTCAGATTTACTTGCCTACAAACATGTACAAAGTCAGGGACACCACAACAGCGCTTTCACATCAATTGCACAGTTGGCCTCTAGTGTTATAGAACAGACCACACACACCGATAACTTCATGGCCTACTCTATCCGAATAGTGGTGTGGGTTCTTTAACGTCCCTCCAATGCAAGGCCAGGGTATGTGTAGTAATTTTTTGGAGAGACGGAGGACTACGGTTTAACGTCCTTATCCGAGAAGACGTGAAGGTCTAACCATTTGCAGATGTAAATACAAAGGCAGAACCTTCTCAAGTATTTTAAGACCCTGGTGTTATGAAGAGTGCGTCAGATGTTTTGAGCCTCAAAATAACACAACAACAAACTACACATTTGTCTACTCAAATTATACGGAAACACTAGTGAAAATAATATTGTTAGCAATTTTTCCATACTACTAATGAAAATATTGTTTTTAGCAAATTTTCCGCACTTTTTATACCAATACAAAGCTACATTTGCTGAAAAAATCTTATTACGGCTGTAGGCGTAAACCGACATTACAAAATATACCCGTTGCTATAGAAACAGCAATAACACTAATAACACTAAGATCTTTCTTATTACTAGAGTAGATATAACGCTGAATAGCTTTTCTTGTTTTAAGAACATCGAGCAGAATTTGGAATAAATAATAATAACACTACTTTATTCAAACAATTGAAATGATTGAAACGGAGAACTTTGGTCGAGGTTAACGCTTTGTGCAAGTTTCCTAAACTCATAAATCATAAAGAGCTTCATAAAAATTCAGCGCTAACAGAGAACGGTATAACCAAACTTATGTGATAATATTGTATTGTTATTAATATTACCTCATTGAAACTTATAATTATAAATAAATTTGTCAGTTAATTTGTTTGACTTATAATCATCACCATCATCATCATCAGCTGCGAGAAGGGTTCTCCTTTGTTCCTTCCTATTTACTTATTTTGCTATAGCCATGTATAGCGTGTGAAAGAATTTTGAATTTCGCTCCAAATATCTTTGGGGATTCAAATGAGTGAGTTCACTTTTCAATCTAATTATCATAAATTGCAAAAAAATTACGAATTTTTAATATTTTCCTTAAGCTAAGATAGAGGGTTTTCTGCCGATTGGAAAAAGGCATCATTTTAAAGCTTAATCTTTCGACCATAAAGGCTGGAGTGTACATTTTGTTTATGACCTTTAGTTGTCTTCAAAATCAGGCTTTGAAAAGTAGGCTTCAAAGATTTTTATCATTTTAATTCGCCTACAAATGACGCCCAAACATTGCCTGTATTCCAATTCCCTCCCAAGCACCCCCTCCCTCCCCTCCCTTTCTATTGGAAGAGAGCCAATCGGATAGAAGATAAAAAAAAACTATTTGCATTCTAAAATTGAATTGCACATATATGACAGGTATAAATTGTTGTATACGTTATATATTGTTATATATGTGATGCCCTTCAGAGTTTTAGCATTTCCTGGTCTCTAAGAGAATATCAAAAGAGCCCATCGCTTAATATTTTGTTCTCAAATGGAAGAAATTTACCCAACAAAAGCGTGTCGACCATCAAATTTTGTGTTCATAATAATAATGTTCATTAGCTTGTTATCGCTGGTATCTCTTAGGGGTTAAAAAATCGTCCGGCCACGCCCTTTTAAAAAGACTTCCGGTATCTTTTAGGGGTATTTTTGAAAATTTCCGACGAGCATACCAGATCCTTTTACAATGGAGTCCCCCCCGGGCTACTTATCACGATCGTCTTAATAAGTTAAATTTACTTCCTGTGTCTTATTGGTACGAGTTAAAGGATTTAGTTTTTTACTTTAAGTGTCGCATTGGTCACTATAACATCGCTATTGACCAGTTTGTGAAGCCTCGCACTAACCAAAGAGTAACTCGCCATAATTCTAACTATGATGTAATAATTCCTTATTGCCGCACTAAACTTTTTCAAGCTAGCTATTTTAATCGACTGCCCAAGCTATGGAATAACCTGCCTTCTTCAGTCCGTTCCTCTTCTTCAATTAACCATTTTAAATCATCTCTTCTAAGGTACTATAATAATGCGCTTACTAATGCTTATGATGTGGATAATTTTAACACCTGGAAATCTATTTGTCCTAAATGTTGTTCTGTATGTAACATTCTGTCTCCTAAGCGCTGCTGCTACTAATATATGACCAATGAGGGGAGGGATGGGGGTTTTATCTTACATAATTTGAATGGAATTTATATTTTTAAATATTTTTTACAAAATTTGCCTTATATATTTAATGGATATAATCAGCTATACAAATATAGGCATTATATATAGAGTGCTAAATAAATATATGTTCAATGAGAGGGAGGGAAGGGTGGGGATAATGTATCTTGTTTTTTTACTAGTTTTATAATTTTATTTAATTAGGGTGCACTTAATGTGGAGCCTAGCTCTGTTGTGCTGTCCCACACCTTCCATATTTTTTCTTTTCTTTTACATTTTTTCTATACTTATAGTTATATATATATATTTTAGTATAGTCGTATAATTTTATTTTAATGTGAAGGTGAAAGTTTTGTAAATAAATAAATAAATATACATATATTCACTGCCACACGTGTACACGCTTGCCATCTCGTTCTAACACTAACACTTTACCGTCTGGAGTAACAATTACATTACTGGGCCTATCCATTTGACCTAGACCTGAACCACGGCTACCAAAAGACCCTAAAAATTGGCCCTCTTGCAGCTCTTGGGTCAAAATTTGAACGCAATGATTCCCACCGTCACAGACGAGTAACATATCTCCTCCAAAAACGGCAAGTCCTCTTAAAAAATCAATCTGACCGTCTTCTTTTCCTTTGTCGCCAATTGCAATTTCGTACAGGAAAGTACCTTTGACATCATAAACATCAATAAAGTACTTCCTGTAATACGACACAAAGTACTTGCCATTGCCATAAGCAATGTACCATGGTGTTTTGTCTGCAGTTGGAATTTCTTGAACGACATCTCCAGATTCTTTACTCAGTAGCTTTATGCCTGACTTGGTTTCATCATCAAGGTGCATACAGCACACTGCGATGTGATCATCGGTAACAGTACACATTCCACGTAGTGTCACTCGTTCTTGTCTGTAGACAGTTCTAATGTAAGCACCGTCCATGTCAAACTTTTGAATCCTACCACACTTAAAATCTGGATTATCTGAGACAAGGACATGGTTTCCATACGTGACTACTCCCCATGGACAGTCTAGTTGACCATCTTCCGTTCCTTTTCTACCAAACTGTCGTACATAGTTCCCATCAGCGTTAAATGTAACAAGGCGATGATTCAAATGATCAGTAATGATTACTTCTCCATTAACATTTACTGCTAGTGAACAGGGAACATTCAACTTATCCTTTCCATCTCCCTTTTCTCCCAAGTATTTTACTGGTTTTAAGTCGATCTTACCATGGAGTGTCTTTGGAGAATCCTTGACAGCTTGTCCTCCAATACGCACCAGAACTTGGTGCGGCGAATACGATTTCTTTGCTTTATACGTCACGATAAATTTTCCAAGTTCCCTTTCGGCCGTGATTTCGTTTTTAACCTCACAATCATCATCATCTTTGATTTGTACATCAAAAGAACTAGGATTGGTGTAGCAAACTTGGTCCTTTGAATCTCTTGTTACGATTTCACATTTCCTGAGCGAGCTACTACTATTGATGTTACTCGGTAGTTCAACTATGGAGCAGAGGGATGGGTCGGTCGTACTCTCTTCAATCTTTCCAAAGTCATGCAAGAATTGCGTGGCGGGAGTATACTGGATGGTTGTATTTCTTTCAAGAGATTGTGATTTCAAAATAGATCGAGGATTTTCCAATTTTCGACATCTTTGAGGAAACTGACTTTCAATAATAAAATGAGGATTTTGATCTTGTAAAGCTTTGCCCAGCTGGTTACTCAATGATTCGAGCTCGTGGATGGCTGCAGTAATCTTTTTTTGCTCTTCATCATTTGCTTTTGTGTACAAAAGACGTTTTTTGGCCAAGGTGTCATCCATGGCCTTTTGATGATTTTGTAAGATCTCCATTTGAGCTTGTATTTGATCCTTCACTTTCTTCTTTGCTGCGTTGATTTCCTCCTCCATGCGTTGTATGTTCTTCTTGGACAGTTTTAGTTCGTCTTGGTATATCTTTATTTGTTGGTTGACTAGAACCAAGTTTTGAGGAATTGATCCTTTGATTTCCTCAGCTTTCTCCTTAATACTGATCTTTTCGTGATTACTATGATTGGTACTCGAGCAGATTTGGCAAATGGATTTCAGACATTTCTGGCAGTAATACTGGAGCTTGTATTCTTCGTGGAATTGTTCAGGACATCGTTTCAGATTGGTAATGTAGGCTTTCACATGTTCTCGCTTCAAGTCACCAAACAAAGTCACTTGATGGTCTCGGAATTGTTTCATTGTATTGTGGGCGTTCTTGCAGTCAGCGCAAACCATACCTTCGCACTCAGGACAGAAGGCAACTAAAGTAACGTGTTTTTCGCAGGAAACACAGTTCGGTAGGTCTAGCTTGTCTTGTTCACTTGCTTTGCTTTTCATTGCAATTAGCAGTTCTTTCAAGGATTCGAGATGGAACGAAGATTTGAGCTTCGTTATGTCACCATCTTCTAACTCTAGTGGTGCCATACAAGTAGGACAAGTCAATCGCTGCCTTTGGCTCCTGCAAGATTCCTTCCATCCCTCGATACAATTAAAGCACAAGCTGTGAAGACACGGGAGCGTCTTTGGCTCGTTAAAGATGTCATGGCAAATTACACACGTAAGTTCTTTTTCTAAACTTGAAACGAAGTTATTGAGTTCAGCCATCTTATTGATGTGTCGCACGTCGCCTGAAACGACAGAATGACAATTTCCCAGAACTGCCTCAACAGGTAAGCTCTTTGAAGAAGGATATATTATTAATACTTTTATGATAATTATGACGTAATGAAAAATGTCGAAATTACTCGTTTCAGAAGTCGAGAATTAACTGACAAAAAGGATCTTTTCAATTTTGTATTGAGCATAAAGCAGTCAGTTTTGTTTCGTTTTGCCGTGTTGTCGCCACAAATGAACTGAAAATTCAGGTTGTCATTCCTATAGTAAAGGTTGATGGTTTGACATCATTCCAAGGATTTCTATTTATCATTAATTATTGAATGAAAAGTCTCGTTATTGTTCTGCAGGGCTTTGGCATTAGATATGAAAATATCAACAGTGGCATAACTTAACTACCTCACTTCAGTTGTCTTGGATGATTACTTGTTTGTTTTCAGCGCAGCCGTTAATATGCTATACCAGAAACTACTAACCACAGTTTCCCGTTTGTCGTTTGTTGTATTTATTTTATTGCCGATTAAAAATTCTCCATATTGAGTAGCAAAATTAAAATTCACAAAGTTGAATATTTATTAATGAATAATTATTTAATAGTTATTGCCGATTAAAAATTCTCAATATTGAGTAGCAAAATTAAAATTCACAAAGTTTTGTGAAGGATTTTTGAGAATCAGACACATTAAGATGGAGGTTTTTACTCAACTCCTGCGAGTCACAAACGTCAAGACATCACGTGATATCGGTCTTGCTGTACGGGTTGCACGAATTTACCGTTTCAGGTTCACATTTAAGCTGCAGAAAGCACGTCTAGAGGTGAAATACAGCAGATTTTTTTGGATTTGCTATACATTGTAAATTGGCGTTTGAAGCTTTTTTTTTTCTTGGTTTGTGGGACTTTCTTTTGGCGCAAGCGCTTTATAAACAGGGTCTGGATGGGGTTAACCGACTAGCGACAAACGGACAAAAAAATAACTGACTACCGGCAAACTTGGGAAAAATTTACTGATTACTGACAAAAAATATTGACTGACGTCTACCGACATTTTAGTAATGATTCGGCTAGTCATACCAAGTAAAATAATTATTTATGGAACGTGGCTAGTGCTTTGACCTACATGCTGGCATTCTGATTGCTTTAGTTACTTGTTTCATAGTTATAGTTGACATAAAATCATTTTATAACAATGTTCAAATAGTAACTGTGTAAACAGCTACACATGTATAATAAAATTGTTTCATCTTTTTCCACTGAACTGAGTTTGAATCCTATCCAAACTCAGGAGCACGAGCAAGGTACCACTGGCTAAACGAGGAACTTAAGCATGTTTCCAGAAACATGCCAAAAATTGTTGATATAGCAACAAATTTTGCTACCGGGTCACAATTAACTAGCGATGTTTCCCAGTTTAGCCAGCATCCGGGAACAAATCCATGGAAGCATGCTTCCTCGTTTAATTAGGAACCAAGTTCAACTGGAAACTCTCGTCGGCTGCGAAGCAACCGATATTTACATTTAGGTGCTATATCTGGAAAATATCGAATATCAGCCGGATATTACAGGGTATTTGAATTGTAAATATCGGATAATATCGGATAATATCCGAGGTTATTACTCAGTTTTCATACACTGTACAAGTTCTGATTTTCTGATTGCTCAGTTTGTACCACGTGACGCATGGTATAACGTGAAAACACATCACGACGTAATAATACCTGTGCAATAAAAACTAACAATAAACGGCTATAAAGCACTAAATTTGAGGATTTTTCGGAAAAGCGAAGATGAACAAGCATATTTAAAACAAAAAGAAGACTGCTTGGCGTGCCTGTTTTTAAGGTAAACTCTAATTGAAGTTTTTGGAGTAAGCTTACTGAGATCAACACATTTCAACGACTGGTAGTTGTAGTATATGACGCCATTTTGCAAATAGTCCATTAAAAACGTGCGATGGGATTCCACCATGTTCGTTTATGTGCATTTTTACAACCACATTTCAATCGATACTTTGGAGAAATAAAGCCCGGGGGGGGGGGGGGGGGGGGGGGAGTGGGGGACTCCGATCGTAAATGGACGGGGATGCTCGTCGTACCTTTTAGGGGTCAAAATCTGCAATCTGGTACCTTTTTAGGGTGTCTCAGACTTAATTGGACTACCAGAGACATAGCTGGTACCTTTTAGGGACTGTTTTGGGGTAAATAAACTACCTAAAATAAGCACGAAAGGGACGATTTCGATGATCTGACGGAATCTTCAAAGCACATCGATAACAAAGTGTTTCATTACTTTAATTCTTTATTGTTTTTTAACCGAGGTTACCGGTTTGTGGTATAAAGTTGGAACCTCAATCTTAGATGTGTCGGACGTCGCCTTAAACAACAATGACAATTTCCAAGAACTACCTCAACAGGGAAGCTCTTTGAAGAAGGATATATATTATTAATACTTTTATGATAATTATTGCGTAATGCAAAATGTCGAAATTACTCGTTTCAGAAGTCAAGAATTAACGGAAATGAGATCTTTTCAAGTTTATATTCAGTATAAAGCAGTCAGTTTTGTTTCGTTTTGCCGTGTTGTCGCCACAAATTAATTGAAAATTCAGGTTTTCGTTCCTGTAGTGAAGCTAGTCGCTCCAAGAATTTCTCACATTAATTATTGAATGAAAATAAAAGTCTCACAATTGTCAGCATGCCTTTGGCATTAGATAGAGTGGTTTTCATAAACCCGTGAAATACTTACTAATTTAATATTTAGTGCTATTCCGCTAACAGTCTTTTGTTTTCTTTTGTTCCATACACGCTATTAATGTAAATGGTATAAATTGCTTCACGGGTTTTTGAAAACCACTCTATGAAACTTAACTAATCTGTCTTGAATGATTACCTGTTTGTTTTCAGCAGTTAATATGCTATATATGTCTGCTGGTTAAAGATGTCTTAACAGATGACATGTATAAGTACTTTTACTGAGCTTAAAATGAAATTAGTGAGTTCAGCCATCATATTATTTGTATTAGAGATTCTTGGGTTGCATGTGACGTCATCGAAAATATTCATGCTTCATATTGATCACATAAAGTTAAGCCTGAAGTATGTTGCTTATATACCTAATGTTTTTCTTGAGTATTTGAGAAACTTTCCTTGTTTCGTTTCCGAGTTATCAAATTTAAAACCTATGTCACGCAACACTGTCACGCGTTTTCCTCGGTGCTTAAAACGATGAAATTGTTAGAAGTAAACACACATTTGGCTTGTCCTATGAATAAAACCATTGTTTAAACCACTCTATGAAACTTAACTAATCTGTCTTGAATGATTACCTGTTTGTTTTCAGCCGTTAATATGCTTTATTATTCAATTTTCATACACTGTACAAATTCTGATTTTCTGATTGGTCAGTTTGTATCACGTGACGTGTGGTTATGACGTGACAACACGTCACGACGTAATAATACCGACGTAATAATAGAATAAATCATAGGCAATAAAGCATAGTTGGAAAGAAAAAATGTTCCTGGTGGTAACCTGGAAATTTGAGGATTTTTCGAAAAAGAGAAGATCAACGAGCATACTTAAAACTGCTTAGCGTGCCTGTTTTGAAGGTAAACTCAATTTCATTGAAGTTTTTGGAGCTTACTGAGATCAACATATTTCAACGGCTTAAAAACAGAGTTCGCCGGCTTTCCAAATTCATCTTAATATTTACTGTTTTTTAGACTGGTTATCCAAAACCTATCTCATAGAAAGTTTAGAAAGTCTGTCGCCACAAGTTCTCTCAGATGGGGTAAAGAAATGTTATCAAGAATCGAAGAAAACGCCAAACGAGTACTTCAGCCTTCGGCAAAAACTACTTCTTGTTCAAGTCTGAGTTTAGCAGTTTCAACCGTAAGTCGCCAGTTTAAACCAATATCCAAAACTCCAGCCATAATTTTCTAGTCCTTTCACTAACAGAGTTCTAGGACTCAGTGCTAAATCACTTTTAGCAATCCAAAAAAGTAGTTCTTGATTATATGAACGATTTCAATTTTACCGAGCAAGTTGTAAACATGGCCGTTCTGAGAACTGTTTATCTCATCTTTAATCTAAAGTTCTTGTATCACGGTACTTTTCTACTAGTTTTCTTTTGAAAAGTTTATTTTGTATTGTTAAAATTACCAAATGCTATTAAACTAATTTTGAATTAAGCTTAAGTCTTACTATTTTGAGTGACTTGAGTTATTTCTAGTGAAGTCGACTGACAGTTTTAGCCTGCTTCTGCAGTGTATTCAAATTGAATAATAAAAAGGTTAACGCACTCTTTGCTCGTGAATTATCGGGATTTATCTTCACTCGTTTACTAACAATGAACTCGAAATTTTCTCATACTGCACTCGGCTAACGCCTCGTGCAGTATTTAATAAAATTTCTCGTTCATTGTTAGCAAACTCGTGAAGATAATTAGAGGTTAACGCACTCAGCGAGTGAATTATCGGGATTTATCTTCACGAGTTTGCTAACAATGAACGAGAAATTTTAAATACTGCACTAGGCGTTAGCCGAGTGCAGTATGAAAAAATTTCGAGTTCATTGTTAGTAAACGAGTGAAGATAAAATCCCGATAATTCACGAGCAAAGAGTGCGTTAACCTTTTTATTATTCAATTTGAATACACTGCAGAAGCAGGCTAAAACTGTCAGTCGACATCTAAGATCACTAGAAATAAGCTTAACTCAAGTCATCCAAAATAGTAAGACTTATTCAAAATTTATTTAATAGCATTTGGTAATTTTAACAATACAAATTAAAATAAACCTTTCAGAAGAAAACTAGGAGAAAAGTACCGTGATACAAGAATAATAAACGAGTTCTCAGAATCCATGTTTACAACTTGCTCGGTAAAATTGAAATCGTCCATAAGTCTTATAAACAAAGAACTCAGACTTTTTTGGATCGTTAAGTGATTCATCACTGAGTCCTAGAACTCGGTAAGTGAAAGGTCTAGAAAAGTATCGCTGGAGTTTTGGATATAGGTTTAAACTGGCGACTTACGGTTGAAACGCTGCTAAACCTTGGTGCATGAAGCCGGGAAGAAGTAGTTTTCGTTTGTCGACAGCCGAAGGCTGAAGTACTCGTTTGGCGATTTTTTCGATTCATGATAAAATTTCTTTACCCCATCTGAGAGAAGTTGCGGGGAAAGGATTTCCAGACTTTCTGTTGGATATTTTTTGGATAGCCAGTCTAAAAAACAAAAATTATAGTGATGAATTTGCAAAGCCGGCGAATAGTGTTTTGACAAAAACAACACGCCAAAAACTGAATTTACGGTTTGAATGAAAGTTAGAACTTCGTAAGCTTACCGTTAAAAACAGAGACAGACTTGTGGCGACAGACTTTCTAAACTTTCTATGAGATTTTGGATAACAGTTGAAATATGTTGGATCTCAGTAAGCTCCAAAAACTTCAATGAAATTGAGTTTACCTTCATAACGCACGCGTGATTTTATATAAAATTAATTCGTCGGAGTTAATGTCATAACAACGCATCACGTGGTACAAACTGACCAATCAGAAAATCAGAATTTGTACAGTGTATGAAAATTGAATAATAAATCCCGATAATTCACTCGCTGCGTGCGTTAACCTCTAAATGTATGTCTGCTGGTTAAAGATGTCTTAACAGATGACACATGTATAAGTACTTTTACTGAGCTTAAAATGAAATTAGTGAGTTCAGCCATCATATTATTTGTATTAGAGATACAAACAGCGGCACAACAGCGAGTTTGGCACAAAATAAGGGACTATTGTTTTAAAGTCACACCTCAACTTTCAAGCCATTGATCTCTCTGTATCATAAAAACACTAAAAAAGACCAATAACGATACCAGTAAAAATACCAAAACTGAAATCGTGTAATACTGAAACTTGGAAAATACTCACCAATATAGGAATAATGTAAAACTAAGATCTTTCCACATTTTTGGAGGGGAAATGTTGTTTTTAATTTTCAAACATATCCTAACTTATAACCGGACCATGCCAACATAAATCATTCAAGTCGATGTTTATGTGTGGAAAATACGGAGAATTATTTCATAGTCAAATTCAGATTAGTTATCATAGTTCTTTTTTTGCAGGAGGTTATGATCAAAATTTTTACTGACGAATTATTATTCTCTTGTTTGTATTTAATACGAAAAGTTTGTCATTTGGCTGAGTTCGAAAAATACGGGGCCGAGGAACTCCATGGCGCGCTTTACCGGTTTGCCTTCAGTTCCGGATCATTACACAGATATAATGCTGCCTTGCGACAGAGAATCACGCGCCCTGTATATTACTTGAACGATAAGTGATGCTGTCGATGCTGTTTGCATTTCACCTCCACATCAGTCCCTATATTCCTTTACCGTTTTTTTGCTTGTTTTCGTAGCTTGGAGCAGATTTACTTGCAACGAGTACGTCTTCTGTTTGTTAGAAATTAACATAATCAAGAACTCTCTATTTCAGTAATTTTTTCTGCAGACTTCAAAGCCACAAACGTATTTCGAAGGCTCAACATACAATTAAGCTTTTTATTTCCATTCGAAGCATTGAATCTCTTCTAATGTCTTTGCACATGTATCACGTAAGCGCTAAACCTGATCAGTCTACCTGCATGCGTTTCTTTCTGTTCAAGCTATCTAGTGGTTATTGTTATTGTTAGTTTTGCCAGCGTAGCAGAGAATTATAGCGTGTTTTGCATCTCACGTGTGCGCAATTAAATGCAAATGATAGAAATGAAAGATTTGATTAATTTTCATTGAGTTTCTCACGTACAGTTCACACTAAACTGGGAACAGAGAACATTTTCAAAGTTTGACGACTTTTTAGTTGGATTCGTAGCTTTAAAAAACTTCTCATAATGAATGAGTCATTGAGGATCGTGTATTCTTCGTTTTGTAATGCCTTCAGTAAAGCTGCTTAAAAATCAAGCTAAAGTTGGAAATCCAGAATCGTCGACATTGAGCGTGAAACGAGGACTGTGCTTGTAAAGACAACATGGAAAGCACTTCAAGGTAAAGACCCTGGCCAGAAAATGATGTTAAAAAGTCTCTTGTACCTATATTTGATCATTTATCTTTTATTTGGGATTGATGACTTAAGAAAAATAAACGTTTCTGCACGTTGAACTGTTAAGTTTAAACAAACACTCAAGTACATGGCATGTACAATGACATTTTGTTTTACAGTGAACTTTTCGCACTACTTTTAATAATAGAATTAGTAAAAAAAAACCACTAATTTGTAAATACAGCCCAAGTTTAGGTCTGGAATTTAATTAATGAAAAAATTGAGAGGTAAAAACGAAGAAATTTTGCATGCAAACTAAAATTGTTTTCATTAAGGTAATTCCCGCGTAGAAATAAAAGCGAACACAGATTTTTAATGACTTTTCGCATAATTACTAACTAAGCTTTGCTAATTCCAAAAATCAAATAAAAAGGGGAATCACCGTGTTCGTTTTTACGCTAGATGGCGGTAATTTTAAGCATTTTTGAGGCCGCACGTGCGCCAGCAACTTTCGAAAATCGAAAAAATAATGGCACTCACCATTTGCATCAAGTCATTGTCATCATTGAAATGTGGAAGTCATTCTATCTTTTACACATCGAACAAAAGGTAAAATTTCACTGTCGTAAAAAGTTTGAGATATTTCGGCACCAGTACATACCCTGATATTAGCTTGACTGAAACAGCTTTCTACGGTAAGTATTTAATTTGAGAATATCTCGGAAACGGAACATAGATTTCTGTTAAAATTGAATATCTAATAGGTTAGCTTACTCTTGTGGATTTGTTAAAATAAATACAATAGGTCACAGTGTTCGTTTTTGCACTACAGCTCGCTAAAGTTAACAAATTGAAGATGGTTTTGAGTTGTCTGTCCTCCTATTGACACACTCTTGACGTCATAAAATGTTCAAAACTCAGTTATAAATCGTTTTCAAACGGGGCAACAAAACGAGCGCGCGCGCCGAAACGCATCAGCAGTGTGTCTGTCCTCTTATTGAGGTTTTTCACGTGACGTCATATCCATTGTTCGCGCCATACTGGCGGGCAAATTTGTGATGCGTTTGGCGTCTTATCGAAGAGTTTGGAAATTTAGAAAGTCGCTGGAAAGCTTGATAAATGTCCATGTTTGTATAACCAATTCATTCCTTGTGATTTTTCCACTGTTTTCGCTTTCCTCGGCTTACGTTTGCCCGCCAGTATCACGTGACTGAAAAACCTCAATTGACACACTCTAACTAACCAATCAGTTTGCGAGATTAGTATCAAGTGTTGTAAAATACCAATTTTGTCCGTTCAAAATAGGCTTTGACAGAGAGAGGACTAGGGCGAGTTTAGACGAAAAAGTAGTTTTAGTGTTTCCGAAAAAGCCCTGTGTCAGTGTTCCATAATTTTGAGCATTTTACATGTCCAAAATGGCGTTATTTTCCATCTAAATGGCCGCCATCTTGACTGAAAACTTAAAATTACTTCGTGTGCACGAGCTCGCGCATGGTAGAATCGTGCGCAGTAGAGCGTATGCACTGCTAAACTACGGAATTACCTTAGATGGATGCCCTAATAATTTACAAAATAGGTCACGTGATCAAGACATTAAGAGAGACGTAAGTTAGAAATCTGTTTGGGGTTATTGCGTCTCCCTCTAATAAAATGTTTGTATTGTATTGTAAAAAAGTAAGACTAAGTATTGCAGACTGATTCTTTTTGAGGTGAAAAACTTTAATCATTCTACATTGAAATGTTTTGTAACATAAAATAATACTAAGGAGCACGAGTACCCTGGTCACCAGGAGTTTTTGTTCGTTTTCTTTAGTGAGCGGTCTGGCACCGCAAACGAACCTCGGAACGAGACGACAAACCCCTGGAACCCAGGGTAGACTATTATTGTTATCGGTTATCATAAAATTACTACAAAATTGAATTCTGAAGAATTAAAGCCAAGTGTACACTTAAAATAAATAATTTCTATTTTAACACTTTAGACCTTCGTTAACTAATATATCTCAATTTATATCCTTTAATGAATCAAAAGCCACAAATTGGACATTTAACAAGTTCTAAGTTTTAAGCGAAAACAAAAGCATTTTTTGCGGAATACTTATCCAAAGCACTGAGATAAGTGACAAAAACGTCCAATCTGAGGCTTTTTGAGGCATGGAAGGAAATTTATATTTTCCTTGTTTGGCGCCATCAAAACTTGAAAACTGTTTAATAGGAATGATATTCTGAAGAAAAACCTTTTAAGCTGTGGTTACGATCGAAGGTCTAAAGTATGAAGAGGAGATTTTTTTTCCATGACGCGCAATAATGGCGAAAAGCGCCAAAACCAGACTTCGTGCGAGTTTTATTCCAAATTTTCGTTCTGGATTAACACTCAAATCCTTTTTCTACCGGTTAAAAACTGATGTACCAAGATAAAATACCAATTGAAAACGGATTTTTGAATTGTACAAAGACTTTTTCTTGAAGTTGTTTAGAGATTAAGCTTTTTCAACTAAAGCTGAATACAAAGAAAACATATAGCAAATGAGCAAATGGCAAAAGCAAAAGCCTAAATCCTCATTTTCGATCCAAATTTTCGCTTTGGATTAACACTTTGATTCAACTTTCATCGGCCAAAACTACTTACAAACAACTTAAACTTTCTGACAAATGATTTTATTTTTGTACAACAGCTATTCTTCGACTCAGGAGTTTTGGTCGTTCACTGCTTGAACTGACTTGAAAAAAAATCCCCTCTTAAACGAAAACTACTTTTTAGTGCACAGTTGAGAATTTTACTACTAAGTACACCATATAGATGTGAATCTGCTGACTTTTAAGGTACGTCAACTAGCTTTCGTCACGGTGACACATCTCTAAAACAATGCAAGTTATAGCCAGCTCCCTAATTCGCCCTCGGACCACAAGTATTTCCCAAATACTATAAGACTATAAAAAAATCCTGCTAACAGGAACCCTTGCTATTACGGACTCCAAAGAACCGTCCCGCAAGGGTTATCCCGCAATGTTCTATTTCTAAAATAAAGCTACAATCATTGCCAGAACGGTTGGCACGATTTGTCATTATAGCGCGCGCAATGCATTTTCCTGTTATTTATGGCCCCCCCTCCCCCCCTTTCAATGTTGGAGTGCACCTACCAGCCTAAACTCAGTCAAGCACACTCTAAAGCACCCATCAACGTTGATAAGGGGGGCGGGGGATGCACATATACAATCACAAAGTGCATTATATAATGAGTCCCTAACATTTTCACATCGGACCAACTCTTTTAATAATAATAATAATAAATGGTTCTTCAAAGCGCATCATACAAAAGTCTCGATGCTCTTTACATTAGGCCAGATAGAATTACAGATTCTTGAAGTTAACGAAATACCATTTGATTATACGTTCCTGATAAACAGGAATGTTTTCAGTTGAGATTTAAAGGAAGCCAGAGAGATAGCATGTTTCACAGTGTCCGGTAAATTGTTCCAAAGGGAAGGTGCAGCCAGTGAAAAGGATCTTTTGCCAAAGGTAGAAGTTCTTGAACCTGGTTCTTCGGGAAGAAGCTTTGAAGAGGAACGCAGTAAACGGCTGGGCTTATACGGCTTGAGAAGGTCAGAAAGGTACTTTGGGGCGAGTCCATGAAGGCACTTGTACGTTAAAAGGAGGATTTTGAATTCGATTCTTTCAGAAACAGGGAGCCAGTGTAATTTCTTAAGAATTGGTGTAACACTGTCAGAGCGTTTAGATCGGGAGACGAGCCTTGCGGCGGTGTTCTGTACTTTCTGCAGCCGGTCGATGAGATAGGCAGGAAGACCAAGAAGAATACTGTTACAGAAATCCAGGCGCGATGAAACGAAGGCGTGTACAAGACGTTCTGTCGTAGACTGATCAAGGTAACGCCTAATTCGACCAATATCTCTAATGGCCAGAAAAGCACTCTTACAGATGTTGGTGACGTGTGTATCCATACACAGATTCTTGTCAAAGGTGACGCCCAAGTTACGTACTTCGGCGACTGGAGCAATGCTGTAGCCACCAACGCTGATACCAGCGAGTAGGGATGCTGAACGGAATTTTGAGGAAATGTGAATAACCTCAGTTTTACCATCGTTAAGAAACAGATTGTTTTGAGTGGACCATATCTTAATATCATTGACGCAGTGTTCAATTCTCTGGATCGTGTCAGACTGAGGATGTTTTAAAACAGTATAGAGCTGGGAGTCATCAGCATACATGATACAATTGATTCCATGTGCATAGATCACGTCTTCCAGAGGAGCAACATATAGTGTGAAGAGGACGGGGCCTAACACAGAGCCCTGTGGGACCCCATGAACCAGCGGAGAGACAGGAGAAACAGTGGATCCAATACGAGTTGAAACAGAGCGTGAAGACAGATACGATTTAAACCACTCTAACGCAGTGCCAGTAATTCCAAAACGGTCGTGAAGACGAGATAGTAGCATTGAGTGATTAATAGTGTCAAAGGCAGAAGAAAAGTCCAAAAGTACCAGAATGACTTCACAACCCTCATCCAGAGCCATCAGGATGTCGTTGTACACGCGTAGTAAAGCTGTCTCTGTGCTGTATCTACGGCGATAGGCAGATTGCATATCAGAATACAAACTGTTTAACTCTAGGTAGTGAACAAGTTGCGTACAGACAGCTCTTTCTAGGACTTTAGACAAAAATGGAAGATTAGAAATTGGACGGTAATTGGCGAGAACGTCGGGATCAAGGGATTTCTTCTTAAGTACAGGCGTAACCAATGCGTACTTTAATTTGTCAGGAACATGTCCGCTTTCAAGTGAGAGGTTAATAACAGATGTCATGGTTGTCAAAAGATCGTCCAGACACTGTTTCAAGAGTCCTGTAGGAATGGGATCCAGGAGGCACGTTTTATTTGGTGATCCAGACACAATCGTCTTTACTTGTTCCAGACTGACTGGCAAAAAAGAATTCATGGAATAATGGCAGACATCGGGATGAAATGGCAAATGACTCTGTGGCAGGACAACTTCGCTGATGGCGCTCGTTAGGTCTTCAGTCTTACGAGTGAAGTAATTAGCAAATTGGGTTGGAAGTGTCGAAGAATCATTGGTCGATGGAAGGGTCTGTGAGATGTTTGGTTTCGTCAGTTTATCAACCATACGGAACAACTCCTGGTCATTACAGCTTGATATCTTATCACGGTGGAAGTTAGTCTTAGCAGCGATCAGCATTTGTTGGTAAGTGGCACACTGTTGCTTGTACAGCTGACGGTCAATCTCAAGTTTGCTTCTCTTCCATTTTCTCTCGTATCGTCGTTTATCCTGCTTAGCTTTCTTCAGAGAGTCGTCATACCAGGGTGCGTGAGGTCTTAATGTAACCATCCGAGTTGACTCAGGCAATGATTGTAGTTTACACATATTGTGGTGTACGTACTGTAAACAACATGTCAGGAGTTTAAGCTATAGCAGTTAATGATGCATGTTAGTGAATATGTCCTTTGAAAATGATGAAGTTGTGAGGCTTTCCTTTGTTCATTAAAAAAATCGAAACTGCAAGGCGAAGGATGTGTCCATTTCTGTGCCATATTAAACAGTCAATTCGACATACCTATAAGTCTGAACAAATGACAACACTGAATACAAGGTAAGCAGGTTGCAGTTGAAGTGAGTCTTTTTCAAAAAGGTTAAGTCTATTTCACTTTAGTTAGAGACATTTGGATTTGTGGGTGGTGTGTTTGTATAGATGTACGAGGCTGTAAGACCTAACACACATGAAATGCGATATTGACATTATTGACCAAGAATTTCACTTTGCTTGCCTATAAACGTCGTGGAAATAAGAAAAAAACTTACGGCACAAAAATTCTAGGCTGTCATTTCAGTTCAGTTAGGTCTAAGGAACTAGTAAACCACTTGCGATGATTCGCGAAGTAACTATGGTGCAGTAGGATCAGTTCTCAGTATTCTCTAAAACACGTCATTTTAGTACTCTATCTAAGGTTAAAGACTAGGGTTCACATATGGCAACATAATATCATCAACTTACTTATTAAACGTATCTTTTCCCCCATCAAATGTAGTGGGGAATTGTTTCAGTCGAAATTAGTGATATTATTTAGTATACTACCTTTTGTGATAAACATATAAGCTCTTTTAATGTTCTTTTGTTTTAGATTTGGGTACCCTGTGTTTTTCTCTTTTTCTTATGGTTTTCTCATAGCCTGTATCTTGACAGGATTTTATGGGAAACTTAAAATAATTATATTATTTTATAATAGCCGACTTGGTTATTTCCCTTACGGGAAATAATACAATTTTATATTAGAGAATTTGGAAAAAAGTGATTTTTGGGGATACGCTCGACGCTTCACCACAGCAACCCCAACGGGTCACCATGCGAAGACATCAAAAAGATCATCGAAAACAATGTCTTTTCCAAACGAAATATATATCGTGATGAAGAACAATTTATTTTTGATGTAAAAAATACCACTATTTGTTTAGAAGTGGAATATTATGCGATTTAGCAACGGATCACCATCTAAATACAATTAGTTATAACTTATTCCAGTGTTTTGTTTCTAGGAAAATCATGGTGATCCGTTGCCAACGACGTTTCGCGTCATCATATTTCGAATCTCTCGTTACAGGTGACTTGGAATAATTCTTCGCCTTCTATTTTCCTCAGTTATTAGTGTTCATAACTCAAAACCTCGAATTTTTAGGCGGAATAAGGAATGGTGATCCGTGGTGGTGACCCGTTGTTCAAGTGGCGGACTGTTTTGGGGATCAAATTACACGGTCGTGTGCCAACGTTTCGATCAAATGATAACGTTACCGCATTTGATAGAAAGTTCTTCTTCGTTTCGAGATTGCAGTGTGAAGTTTCTGGCTGATGCTAGTAGTAATCACGTTGATTTGTTTAACGTCAAAGAAAATAAAGGTTTATATATTTCATAGAAAAGATCTGCCTTTTTTTATTATAGAGTTTGGCCTATACTGGTATTCGGGCTTGGCTAGCTATTAAAGATTTTTTATACAGGGTATTCAAATGGTTTTCATGGAATCAGAAGCCTTCTAACTGTATCTAACTTCTGTGTAAATATTAGGAATAATATAATTCTAAAAGTGCTTTTGTAACCAATTATGTCATTAATACAATCATTGCCAGAACGGTTGGCACGATTTGTCATTATAGCGCGCGCAATGCATTTTCCTGTTATTTATGGCCCCCCCCTCCCCCCTTTCAATGTTGGAGTGCACCTACCAGCCTAAACTCAGTCAAGCACACTCTAAAGCACCCATCAACATTGATAAGGGGGGCGGGGGATGCACATATACAATCACAAAGTGCATTATATAATGAGTCCCTAACATTTTCACATCGGACCAACTCTTTTTGGCAATGATTGTAGTTTTCTAATAGAATAGAAAGTCTTTCATTAGGTGCCGGTGGAGGACTGGAGAGGAGAGAGGAAAGGAGAAAATAAGAGCTAGCCTTCACAATAGGTTAATTGCATGGGTCACATAAACTGAACTCAAGAAAAAGAAAGGATCACCTTTAGACTTTTACATTTTGTTAGGAAGGCTTACTTTCTAATTTTTCCTCTTCTCTCTCCTCCACAAAGTCTGCTAAAAATCTCCTGGAATAAGATGTAAATATGAATATAACTGCTTAATTAAATTAATCAAAGACCAATTGAACTAGTCAAGATATCCTTTCTACATACAATTCTACTTATTGGAAAAAATAGAATTAAAATAACGTGAAACACAAAGTCTTTCTAAAGTGTGTTGGTGCAACACATCTTTTTCAAATTAATCCATTTTTTATATCTCACAAATCTATCCAGTACATGAAATGCTGTTGTACGTGTCCCTCCGCGCCATAAGAGAATAGCAGAATATTCTTTACTCTACTTATATTTACTCGCATTTTTTCCTACCAAGTCAGGGACACCACAACAGCGTTTTCCCGTCAATTGCACAGTTGGCCTCTAGTGTTATAGAACAGACCACACACACCGATAACTTCATGGCCTACTCTATCCGAATAGTGGTGTGGGTTCTTTAACGTCCCTCCAATGCTGGGTTAGATAGTGTTGGAGAGACGGGACCTACGGTTTAACGTCCTTATCCGAGAAGACGTTAAGGTCTAACCATTTGCAGATGTAATTACAAAGGCAGAACCTTCTAATTATTTTAAGACCCTGGTGTTATGAAGAGTGCGTCAGATGTTTTGAGCCTAAAAATAACACAACAACAAACTACACATTTGTCTACTCAACTTCCATGGAAAAAACTAATGAAAAATAATATTATTCGATTGTACGTGCAATTTTTCCATACTTTTTTTTTACCAATACTGACAAATTAAAGCTACATTTGCTACAAAAATTTTATTACGGCTGTAGGCCTAAACCGACATTACAAAATATACTGTTGCTGTAGAAACAGCAATAACACCAATAACACTAAGATCTTTCTTATTACTAGAGAAGACTTTAAATTCTACTGATGCATGCTGTATTTCATGGTTATTTATAAAACAATTCACTGATCTACTGTTGTTAAAAATATCCCATGGTAGCCTGATTACATGCTCTTTGGCGGAAAGAGGAGAAAATAAGTAACAAGAAAAGCTTTACATTTTGTGCCTTCTACATCTTTCCGCTCTTTTTCACCTCTCAAACACTCCCCTCTCCTCCCCTCCCCTGCCTGTCCATCGGAAGAGAGCTAATATCCGATAAAAGATAAGAAAACTATCTGCATATTAAAATTGAAGTGCACGTATCACAGATATAAATTGCTGTACGTGTGCTCACTGCCACACTTGTACACGCTTGCCATTTCGTTCTAACACTAACACTTTACCGTCTGGAGTAACAACTACATTACTGGGCCTATTCATTTTACCTAGACCTGAACCATGGCTACCAAAAGACCCTAAAAATTGGCCCTCTAGATCTTGGGTCAAAATTTGAACACGATGGTTCCCACCATCACAGACAAGTAGCATATCTCCTCCAAAAATGGCAAGTCCTCTTAAAAAATCAATCTGACCGTCTTCTTTTCCTTTGTCGCCAATTTCGTACAAGAAAGTACCATTGTCATCATAGACATCAATAGAAATAATTTGAGAAACTTGAAGAAACAATACGTCGTAGAACTGGAATTCTTTAATGTGCGAATTTTCGACTAGCCAAAAGCTTGGAAATTCCTATGATTTTCCTAAGAATTGATTACAACTGTGTCAAAATTATTTTTTTTGATTTTATGTGGGATATTTGTGATTTAATGACAAAATAGAACGTGAATAAAAAGTTTCAAAACCTTGTAAAACGTTACAGAAACATTATAGTTGCGTTCTTCAAACTTGATACGTTCAAGGTCAAAACGTTAATTAACCACGCGACAAAGGTGGCCGCTCGTCTAGACAAAGTGACACGTTTGAAGCTCGAACAAAACGCGCGAAAATGTTTGTCGTTCACGAAAGCTCGAAAATGGTAGTAGGGATTAATAAAATGTTAGAGGCAGTATGATTAGCGCTGTTTAAGAAATGATCAGAAACAGTGATGGGGGCCGATTTAATATTAGTTTTGTCAACAGGTCTTCTGTGTTCGTTAAATCTGTCTTTGAGTCGTCGTTTAGTTTCACCGATGTACTGTTTATTACAAAGAGTGCATTGGATCATGTAAATAACGTTTTTAGTGTCACAGGTCATATGTGTTTTATTGGATCGGGTTATGCCAGTAGAAGAGAAAGTATATTGGTTAGTTCCATGGGCGATGTAATGGCAGGTAAGACAATTTTTGCCACAGCGGAAGGCTCCAGGTAACGGAGAAAGATTAGTGGCTGCTGGAATGTTATCAGTGGGAGGAGGGCGAAGTCTAGCTTTAACTAAGAGATCACGAAGATTGGGAGACCGGCGAAAAGCCACAATGGGTGAATGAGGAAAAACAGTTTTGCAGCGGTCAGAAGAATGCAATAGACTAAGGTGTTTGTTGAAAATGGAAGAAATAGAAGGCAAGGAAGGATTGTAGGTAACTATAAGAGGGATACGATTAGAATTATTTTTGGGTTTGGTCTGTAAAGCAATATGTCGAGGAATATCAGCGGCTTTGTATTTGTTCATTAAGGAATTTGTGGTTATATCCTCTTTTGAGAAGATATGAAATAAGTTCAGAGGTGCGAGTTTGAAAAGATTCATCAGTAGAGCAGATACGTCTAAGTCGAAGAGCAAGACTAAAAGGGATAGCTTTTTTAGTATGGATAGGGTGACTAGAAGAAAATAGTAGGTGCTGATGTTTATCAGTGGGTTTGCAATAAAGGTCTGTTGCAATAACACCATTAGATAGAGAGACATTAACGTCTAGGAAGGGAACGTTATTAAAGGAGTGGAAACTAGTAAATTTGATGGTAGGATGAATATTATTAAGATAATCGGTGAAAATTTTCAGGTTATCAAGACCATGAGTCCAGATCATGAAAATATCATCGATGTATCTAAGCCAGGTATGGGGTTGAAAAGGAGCATTATTGAGAGCATTAGTTTCGAAAAGACCTAGAAAAAGATTAGCAAAAGAAGGAGCCATTTTGGTTCCCATAGCAGTGCCATGGACTTGTAAATAGTGTTTTTCATTGAAAGAAAAATTGTTCATGGTAAGAATCATGCGAATAAGATCACATAAAGTACTAGTGGGAATGGTTTTATCACTGCGGCGGCTAAGATAGTAATCACAAGCGTTAATACCATCGTTGTGAGGGATGTTAGTATAGAGAGATGAAACGTCAAGCGTGACCAGAAGACAGTAATTAGGAAGATCACGAATAAGTGAAAGTTTATGCAGAAAATCGTTAGTATCTTTGATATGCGAATCAAGGGTATTAACTAAAGGTTGGAGGTAAAAATCCACAAATTCAGAAATCCGTTCAGTAGGATGGCCGTTGGAAGAAACAATGGGACGTCCTGGGTTACCGGGTTTGTGAATTTTGGGAAGAATATAGAACCGCCCAGGTCTAGGGTCAGATTGTATAAGATATTGTTTGGTCTTGTCGTCAATGTATTTGTCCTTGTGCATACTCTTTACATAGAGTGTAACACGTAGTTGTATGTTAGTGGTTTTGTCTTCGTCATGTAAGAGTTTGTAGAATTTGTCATCGTTGAGTTGTCGGTTACATTCATTGATATACCATGTTCTATCCATGACAACAGTTCCAGATCCTTTGTCTGCGGGTTTGATAACTATGTCACGTCTTTGTTTTAAGTTAGAAAGAGCACGTCGTTCTGTAGGAGTAAGGTTGTCAAGCAAGCGTCTAGGGGTTAAAGAGGAAATGTCAAGTTTAACAGCGTCAAGGAAAGTGTTGAGAGCTTGATCACGATCAAGTGGGGGGAGCCCATGTAGATTTATTACGAAAGCGAGGAGTAGTAGAAACCTTGGCTATCGTTGTTGTTAGTGTTGCTGTTCTGTGAAGAGTCGTAAAAGTATTCAGTGAGTCGCATACGTCTAGAAAAATCATACAAGTCAGCAGAAATTTCAGTCCGGTTAATATGTCGAGGGGTGGGGCAAAAAGTAAGACCGCGAGCCAGGACAGATAGTTCGTCAGTACTTAACGGAGTAACAGAAAGGTTGATGACAGAATCATTATCAGGGACAAATCTAAAGGGTTTAGACTTACGGCGGCCGCGGTTACGCTTCTTAAGAGTAGAAGGTGTAGCGGTATTATGAAGGTCAACAATGTTAAATATGTAATGATTAGAATTGCTATTAGATGCGGTGCTATTATTTTTACCTTGTTCTATGTAATTGCCTTTGCGACGAAGTAAAAAACTATTCTTAGACTGACGGCGATTTGAAAGGACAGTTTCTAAAGAGGAAGCCATAGAGTTTAGTTTCGTGTTGTAGAAGAAAAAAGCATCTTGGTCACACGAATGTCTTAAAAAGTCCAGTTTATTATTATAATCCACAGTAAGATCATGGATTCTTGGTCTTGCAGTCTTTAATTAGTAAGCGTAGATAACGCTGTGCCGTAAACTTTGTAATGTAAAACCATTTGCGATGAAAAGAAGTAGGCGAAGAAACTGTAAACGGTGGCAAACGAGGAATTAAATTCTTGGGAATGATGTTATGTTCTTCAAGTTTCTCAAATTATTTCAATATACGTATTCAATTAGATCTTCTAATAGATCCGTCGTATACCGACACTTTGTAGTACGTGGGTTGTTTTCGACACAAGTCGAGATATATATTTTTTGCTACATCAATAGAGTACTTGCTGTGATATGTTACAAAGAACTTGCCACTGCCATAAGCAATGTACCATGGTGTTTTGTCTGCAGTAGGAATTTCTTGAACGACATCTCCAGTTCGTTTATTCAGCAACCTTATACAGTCACGGTGGGTTTGGGTTTTATCATCAAGGCGCCTACAGCACACTGCGATGTGATCATCGGTAACACGGCACATTTCACGTAGTATCACTCGTTCTTGTTTGTAGATAGTTTCAATGTAAGCACCATCCATGTCAAACTCTTGAATCCTACCACACTTAAAATCTGGATTATCTGAGACAAGAACATGGTTTTCATACGTGACTACTCCCCATGGACAGTCTAGTTGACCATCTTCCTCTCCATATACACCAAACTGTCGTACATAGTTCCCATCAGCATTAAATGTAACAATGCGATGATTCAAATGATCAGTTATGATTACTTCTCCATTAACACTTACTGCCAGTGAACAGGGAACATTAAACTTTTTCTTTCCATCTCCCATTTCTCCAAAGATTTTTACTGGTTTTAAGTCGATCTTACCGTGGAGTGTCTTTGGAAAATCTTTGACAGCTTGTCCTCCAATACCCCCTGGAACTTTATGCGGCGAATACGATTTCTTTGCTTCGGTAAATTTTCCACGTTCAATGTTACTCGGTAATCCAACTACTGAAGTGTGAGATGGGTCGGTCGTGCTCTCTTCAATTCCAAAGTCAGGCATTAATTGCGTGGCGGCAGATTGTGATTTCAAAATAGATCGAGGATTTTCCAAAACTGTTTGACATCTTTGTGGAAATTGACTTTCAAGAATAAAATGAGGAACATTTTGATCTTGCAAGGCTTTGCCCTGTTCGTTCAGTGCATCGAGTTGTTCAATGGCAGCAGTAATCTCTCGTATGTTTTGCTTGGACAGTTCTAGTTCTTTTAGGAATCTCTGTTTCTGTTGGTTGACCTGATCCAATTTTTGAGGAATTGATTCTTTGATTTCTTCAGCTTTATCCTCAATAGTGGTCTTATCATGAGCACTGTGCACTGTTGCAGTGCATTTTTGACATATACGTTTGTTACAAGTATTGCAAAAGTATTCGAGCTTGAATTTGTCGTGGAATCTTTCAGGACATCGTTGATGACTGGTAATGTAGGCCTTGATATGTTCTTGCTTCAAGTGACCAAACAATGTCATTTGATGTTCCTCTCTGAGTTTTTCAACTTTATTGTGGGCGTTCCTGCAGTCAGCGCAAACCATGCCTTCGCACTCAGGACAGAAGGCAACTAAAGTCACACGATTCTGGCAGGAAACACAGTTTGGTAGGTTTAGCTTGTCTATGTCACTTGCTTCGTTTTTCATTGCAATAAGCAGTTTTTGTAAAGTTTCGAGATGGAATGAAGAATTGAGCTTCGTTATGTACATATCTTCTAACTCCAGTGGTGTCATACAAATAGGACAAGTCAGTGTCTCCCCCTGTTGCCTAAAAGTTTCCTTCCTTCTCTTGATACAATTAAAACACAAGCTGTGGAGACACGGAAGTGTCTTGGGCTTCTTAAAGATGTCGTCGCATTCTGAACAAGTCAGTTCTTTTTCTAATTTTGAAACGAAGTTATTTAGTTCAGCCATCTTATTGATGTGTCGCACGTCGCCTGAAACAACAATGACAATTTCCCAGAACTACCTCAACAGCTAAGCTCTTTGAAGAAGGATATATTATTAATACTTTTATGGCAATTATGGCGTAATGAAAAATGTCGAAATTACTCGTTTCAGAAGTCGAGAATTAACTGACAAAAAGGATCTTTTCAATTTTGTATTCAATATAAAGCAGTTAGTTTTGTTTCGTTTTGCCGTGTTGTCGCCACAAATTAACTGAAAATTCAGGTTGTTATTTCTGTAGTGAAGGTTGATGGTTTGATATCTTTCCAAGGATTTCTATTTATCATTAATGATGAAAGGTCTCGATATTTTTTGCAGGCCTTTCGGGCATTAGATATGAAAATATCAATAGTGGCGTAACTCAACTATCTCACTTCAGTTGTCTTGGATGATTACCTGTTTGTTTTCAGCCGTTAATATGCTATTCCAGAAACCACTAACCGCGCGGTTTCCCGTTTATCGTCTGCTGTATTTATTTTATTGACGATTAAAAAATTCGCAATATTGATTTGCAAAATTAAAATTCACAAAGTTTTGTGAAGCTAGATTTTTGAGAATCAGACACATTAAGATGGACGTTTTTACGCAACTCCTGCGAGTCGCAAACGTCAAGACATCACGTGATTTTGGTCTTGCCGTACGGGTTGCACGAATTTGCCGTTTCAGGTTCACATTTAAGCTGCAGAAAGCACGTCTAGAAGTGAAACACTGCAGATTTATTGGACTTGCTATACATTGTAAATATATTGACCTTTGAAGCTTTTTTTTTCTTGGTTTGTGGGACTTTCGTTTGGCACAAGCACTTTATAAACAGGGTCTGGATGGGGTTAACCGACTAGCGACAAACGGACAAAAAAATAACTGACTACCGACAAACTTGGGAAACATTTACTGATTACTGACAAAAAATATTGACTGACTACCGATATTTTAGTAACGATTCGATCGGTTAGTCATATATCAAGTAAAATAATTATTTATGGAACGTGGCTAGTGCTTTGACCTACATGCTGGCATTCTGGTTGCTTTAGTTACTTGTTTCATAGTTATAGTTGATATAAAATCATTTTATAACAATTTTCAAATAGCAACTGTTTAGTCTTTTTCCACTGAACTGAGCTTGAATCCTATCCAAACTCAGGAGCACGAGCAAGGTACCACTGGCTAAACGAGGAAACATGTTTCCAGAAACATGCCAAAAATTGTTTTTTGCAACAAACCTTACTACCAGGTCACAATTAACTAGCAATGTTTCCCAGTTTAGCCATCCGGGAACAAATCCGGCCGGAAATGCGAAGATTAACAAGCATATTGTAAAACAAAAAGAAGACTGCTTGACGTGCCTTTTTTTTTAGGTAAACAGTTCTGTATGTGGGAACGCAGCTAAAAACTCAACGGCCTCAAACTAAGTAAATACGCCTCAAATCCCCCCAAAAACTAGCCAGAAGTGTTCAGTAACTATTAATCTCTATTTCTAACAAACTTTCGAAGAATCGATTAGAAAAAGAAAGCTTTTCAGAGGCAAAATTAAACTCATGCTATTCAACTACCAAACAAGGGGTTGAATTACAACACAGGGATCCCAAGCCCACTAAACCGGAACTAACCCGATTCACAAACGTCGAGGATGGTAAGCCTGTGTTGAAATGTGTTGATCTTAGTAAGCTTACTCCACAGGCTTACCATCCTCAACGTTTGTGAATCGGGTTAGTTCCGGTTTAGTGGGCTTGGGATCCCTGTGTTGTAATTCAACCCCTTGTTTGGTAGTTGAATAGCATGAGTTTAATTTTGCCTCTGAAAAGCTTTCTTTTTCTAATCGATTCTTCGAAAGTTTGTTAGAAATAGAGATTAATAGTTACTGAACACTTCTGGCTAGTTTTTGGGGGGATTTGAGGCGTATTTACTTAGTTTGAGGCCGTTGAGTTTTGAGCTGCGTTCCCACATACAGAAGAGACAACAAGGTAGGCAACTTCGGCGACGCGAATCATCCACCATGGCTCACAAACCACGCGAAAAATCAAACTTGCCTTCGTCGGTCGGCATTCAGCGCTCGGCACGTCAAACTAGATACATCTAGCGACTACTGGAGCGAGTTTGAGAGAAATCGGTCACGAAGAACAGCCTGAAATACGGGCCCGAACTTCTTCAACTGTTGTAAATTTCGAATGTTCCGATGATCTGTACTGACCTGGAGGACCAATGGAATCCCAAGAATGTGTTTAGGTGGCGAACTCGCCACTTAGCCCTCCCCTGCAGTAATACTAATAGTAATAATTATCTCTTTTAGGATACATCAAAAGTATCAGAGATCGAAGGCTTCTCTAATAGAATTGAATAATATCTTGTCTGAATTTAACTCTGAAAGAGAAAACCTCAGCTTTGATCTTCAATACTCAGATTACTGCAGGGGAGGGCTAAGTGGCGAGTTCGCCACCTAAACAACTACCAAACAAGGGGTTGAATTACAACACAGGGATCCCAAGCCCACTAAACCGGAACTAACCCGATTCACAAACGTTGAGAATGGTAAGCCTGTGATTTCAACGACTGGTAGTTGTAGTATATGACGCCATCATGCAAATGTCTATTAAACGTGCGAAGGGATTCCAGCATGTTCGTTTATGTGCATTTTTACAACCAAATTTCAATCAATAATTTCAAGAAATAAAGCGCCTTTGCCAAATATAAAACGTCAGTTTACAATGTACAATAGCAAACGAAAACCTCTGCCGTATTTCAGACATGTTTCCCACCACGGCAAGGCTTAAATCACGCGATGTCTTGACGTTTGCGACACGTAGGAATCGAAATAAAATATCAATCTTATAATGTGTATGATGTTGAATATTTTTCCATTCGACTTTATTTATTTTGCTAATCGATATGGCGAATCTTAATGCACAATAGATGCAGCAAATGACAAGGAAAAGGGAATCACAGTTTTCAGTTTGCAGTAGAAAGCTGGAACCTCAATTTTACAGCAAACGACAAACGGGAAACCGCGGTTACCGGTTTGCGGTATAAAGTTGGAACCTCAATCTTAAGGTCTCTATTGATGTGTTGGACGTCGCCTGAAACGACAGAATGACAATTTCCCAGAACTAGCTCAACAGGTAAGCTCTTGGAAGAAGGATATATATTATTGATACTTTTATGGTAATTATTGCGTAATGCAAAATGTCGAAATTACTCGTTTAAGGTGACTGGCTACTATTGGAAAAAATAATGAAAAATCGTTTAAACCACAATTTTCTGGAGCGAAATTTAATGCTGATCCCAAAAAAGAAAAGAAAAAAGGGGTGTCCCGCGCTCGTTTTCGAGATAATCAGCATTGAATGACTGCCTATCTCCGAATTTTTGAGGCGAAAATCGCTCAACCGGAAGTGAATAGAAAAGAAATACAAAATTGACGAAATAACAATTCTACAATTACTTCAATTGCACAAATATTAGATTATGTCGTATTCTTTGTAATGGTATGGATAATTTTGATGTGACAGCGAAAAAATACCTTCCTTTTACATATTTTGTTCGTCACGTCTCAACAACTAAATTATCGTAAGTTCGAACAAAGTTCCCTACAAAAATCCAATTTTTCATAGGCTAGAATAATGAACTTTTTTTCAAAATTTGATATGACATAGATTTTAACATGTGGTTTTAATTAAGCGAATAAAAAGTATATAGTCCCGTGCAAAATTAGCTTGTTTCATGCCCGTGAAGTTGCTAAAAAGGCCAAAAAATGCCTTCCGGAAGTGCCGCCATCTTGAAAATGACGTGACAGGGCGAGCTCTATTCAAATTTTGTTGACGAAAACAAGCGCGCGCTCACTTTTTTTTCCTAGAAAGAAAACATTTTTTGCTTAGTTTTCTAATTATTTTGCTTGTTAAAATCATTGAGAACTATTTTGAAACTAAATTTTGTCAAGAAACTTTGGTTTCCCAGCGTTCGTGGGCATTTGCTAGAATCTCCGCGCGCTATGACGTCCTGCGCGCGAATGTGCGCAGTAGGCTAAAATTTCTATGGTAGCCAGTCACCTTAAGTCGAGAATTAACTGACAAAAAAGATATTTTCAAGTTTGTATTCAGTATAAAGCAGTCAGTTTTGTTTCGTTTTACCGTGTTATCGCCGCAAATTAATTGAAAATTCAGGTTTTCGTTCCTCAGTGTAGTGAAGTTAGTCGTTCCAAGAATTTCTCACATTAATTATTGAATATGAAAATAAAAGTCTCACAATTGTCAGCAGGCCTTTGGCATTAGATATGAAAATAGAAATAGTGGCGTAACTAAACTAATTTGTCTTGAATGATTAACTGTTACGTTTGTTTTCAGCTAATATGTCTGCTGGTTAAAGATGTCCTGGCAGATGATATGTATAAGTACTTTTACTGAGCTTAAAATGAAATCATTGAGTTCAGCCATCATATCATTTGTATTAGAGATGCCCGTTTTAGCGGCACAACAGCGAGTTTGGCACAGTAAGAACTATATTGTTTCAAAGTCACACCTCAACTTTCAAGCCATTATTGTTCTCTCTCTATCATAAAACACTAAAAAAACAATAAGGATACCAGTAAAAATATACCAACACTGAAATCGTGTAATACTGGAACTTGGAAAAATAGCACCAATATAGGAATAATGTAAAACTAAGATCTTTCCCCATTTTTTGAGGGGAAATGTTTTTAATTTTCAAACATATCCCAACTTATAACGAAAACAACAACTTCGTCTTGAAAGTAGTAGCGACAGCTGATAGTCAACAAATAAAAACATTACCAATTTCTTCTTATGACTCAGGGAGAGCCTTGCGCGCGCGATGGCCAAGTTACTAAAAATAGCCTTAGTCGCAACGAACATTGCACCGACATCAATATTGAGTTTCGCTCTCTTAGTTTTATGGTCTCTTGACTAAGTTTTGTTGATGAGAAAGGGGGATTTGATATACAAAGCCGAATGATGCAGTTTGTTGTTATTCATATTGGAATATAAATTGTGATGCTTGAGTTAGAATTATGCTTTCTCGCGTTTTAGTCACACGAAAGCACGAAAACAATTTATGTATGTTTCGTCTCTGATTCAGATTCACCAACGTCGAATCTGTTTTTTTGGGTTATTGCGTCTCCTTCTAATAAAATGTTTGTATTGTATTGTGAAAAAGTAAGACCAAGTATTGCAGACTGATTCTTTTTGAGGTGAAAAACTTTAATCATTCTACATTGAAATGTTTTGTAACATAAAATAATACTAAGGAGCACGAGTGCCCTGGTCACCAGGAGTTTTTGTTCGTTTTCTTTAGTGAGTCTGGCAACGCAAACGAACCTCGGAACGAAACAACAAACCCCTAGAACCCAGGGTAGACTATTATTGTTATCGGTAATCATAAAGTTACTACAAAATTGAATTCCGAAGAAGCCAAGTGTACACTTAAAATATTTTAACACTTTAGACCTTCGTTAACTAATATATCTCAATTTATATGCTTTAATGAATCAAAAGCCACAAATTAGACATTTAACAAGTTCTAAGTTTTAAGTGAAAACAAAAGCATGTTTTGCGGAATGCTTATCCAAAGCAGATATTAAGGTGGCCCGTACCTATTGATTTGTTTGTTGGGCATGAATTTCAATCGCGTCCTTTTACATCAAAACCTTGTCCGATTTCTGAGAAATTTGCAGCCATTTGTCTACAAGCCTTGAAATTTGTACCGGTAATTATTTTTCTGCGAATTAGATCAAGTAATTCGAGATATCAGACGATTTTTAAAAATGGCTTTTTGAGAAAAATTGGTCATAAATCCAAAATTCCAAGGTGAATTTTTTTTCTATTTTGTCAATCAAGTATAAAGGCATAGAGGACTACATACAACATGTATCGTGCCAATTGGTGCCTTAGAAGTTGCGATACAAAATTTGTGCTGCCTGTTACGACGCAAAATTATGTAGTCAAAACTACCGCCAAAATCTCAACAAAATTTCAAAAACAGCGAGAACTATATCTGCTGTAAGAAAGACAAATACCTATTGTAACTTGTGAACAAAATTTGGAGAGATGAGAAGCTTAACGCCAATGTTATCCTCAAGCAAACTTGGGGAGTAATTTTGTGACCACGAGGCGAGCGTTGCGAATTTGTATTACTTCGACTTCTACAAATTCTGTCGAATTGTTTCGTGAAATTTTCTTGGTATGGGATAGAACAAGATGTTAACATACCTGTTGCCAAGTGTCGTTGTGTTTGCTGCACTAGGTATAATTCATTCAGCTTCAAAAGTAAGCAATTTCATCAAGTCGACGTTTGAGCTGCCAAGGTAAAACCCTCACGGTTTGTTAATTTATTCAAAACGACACCTTACTATCGTTGCAAAATTCCACACGGGATCCAGACTTTTGGGAATAAAGACGGTAGTTCTCTGAATACAATTGCTTCTGAGTCTAAATCCCGTGTGGAATTTTGCAACAGATAATAAGGTGTTGTTTTGAATAAATTAACAAACCTTGAGGGCTTTACCTTGGCAGCTCAAACGTCGACTCGATGCAGTTGCTTACTTTTGAAGCTGAATGAATTATACCTAGTGCAGCAAACACAACGACACTTGGCAACAGGTATGTTAACATCTTGTTCTATCCCATACCGAGAAAATTTCACGAAACAATTCGACAGAATTTGTAGAAGTCGAAGTAATACAAATTCGCAACGCTCACCTCGTGGTCACATAAATTACTCCCTAAGTTTGCTTGAGGATAACATTGGCGTTAAGCTTCTCATCTCTCCAAATTTTGTTTACAAGTTACAATAGGTATTTGTCTTTCTTACAGCAGATATAGTTCTCGCTGTTTTTGAAATTTTGTTGAGATTTTGGCGGTAGTTTTGACTACATAATTTTGCGTCGTAACAGGCAGCACTAATTTTGTATCGCAGCTTCTAAGGCACCAATTGGCACGATACATGTTGTATGTAGTCCTCTATGCCTTTATACTTGATTGACGAAATAGGAAAAAAATTCACCTTGGAATTTTGGATTTATGACCAATTTTTCTCAAAAAGCCATTTTTAAAAATCGTCTGATATCTCAAATTACTTGATCTAATTCGCAGAAAAATAATTACCGGTACAAATTTCAAGGCTTGTAGACAAATGGCTGCAAATTTCTCAGAAATCGGACAAGGATTTGATGTAAAAAGACGCGATTGAAATTAAGTGACAAAAACGTCTAATCTGAGGCTTTTTGAGGCATGGAAGGAAATATATATTTTCCGTGTTTGGCGTCAACAAAGCTTAAAAAAATTTTAATTAATAGAAATGATATTCAGCAGAAAAATCTTTTAAGTTGTGGTTACGAAGGTCTGTAGTATGAAGAGGAGATTTTTTTCCATGACGAGCAGTAATGGCGAAAAGCGCCAAAAACTCTCAAATCCAAATTTTCGTTCTGGATTAACACTCAAACCTTTTTCTACCGGTTAAAAACTGATGTATCAAGATAAAATACCTGTTGAAAACGGATGTTTGAATTGTACAAAGACGTTTTCTTGAAGTTGTGTTGGGATAAAGCTTTTTCAAGCTGAATATAAAGAAAACATATAGCAAATGCAAAAGCAAAAGCCTAAATCCTCATTTTCGATCCAAATTTTCGCTATGGATGAACACTTTAATTCAACTTTCATCGGCCAAAACTACTTACAAACAGCTTCAACTTTCTGACAGAAATGATTTTAGTTTTATACAACGGCTATTCATCGACTCCGGAGTTTTGGTCGTTCACTGCTCGAACTTGAAAAAAATCTCCTCTTAAACGAAAACTACTTTTTAGTACACAGTTCAGTACACAGTCAGTGAACATGTTAGAATTTAACTACTAAGTACATTATATAGATGTGAATCCGCTAACTTATAAGGTACGTCAACTAGCTGTCGTCATAGTGACACATCTCTGAAATAAAGCAAGTTATAGTCAACTATCGGCCTGCGAACAACTCCTTAATTCGCACTCGGACCACAAGTATTTCCCCAATATGTAAGACTGTAAAATAACCCGCTAACAGGAACCCTTGCTATTACGGGCACCAAAGTACCGTCCCGCAAGGGTTATCCCGCAATGTTCTATTTCTAAAATAAAGTTACTTTTCTAAAAGAAAGTCTTTCATTAGGTGCCGGTGGAGGACTGGAGAGGTAAGAGGAAAGGAGAAAATAAGAGCTAGCCTTCACAATAGGTTAATTGGGTCACATAAACTGAACTCAAGAAAAAGAAAGGATATCACCTTTAGACTTTTACATTTTGTTAGGAAGGCTTACTTTCTAACTTTTCCTCTCCTCTTTCCTTCACCACAAAGTCTGCTAAAAATCTCCTGGAATAAGGTGGAAACATAAATATAACTGCTTGATTAAATTAATTGAGGACCAATTGAACTAGTCAAGATATCCTATCTACATACAATTCTACTCATTGGAAAAATTGAAATAACGTGAAACACAAAGTCTTTCTAAAGTGTGTTGGTGCAACACATCTTTTTCAAATTAATAAATAGAATTTCCATTTTTTATATCTCACAAATCTATGCAGTACATGAAATGCTGTTGTACGTGTCCCTCCGCGCCATGAGAGAATAGTGAGTTAGAATATTTTTTACTCTACTCAGATTTACTTGCCTACAAACATGTACAAAGTCAGGGACACCACAACAGCGCTTTCACATCAATTGCACAGTTGGCCTCTAGTGTTATAGAACAGACCACACACACCGATAACTTCATGGCCTACTCTATCCGAATAGTGGTGTGGGTTCTTTAACGTCCCTCCAATGCAAGGCCAAGGTATGTGTAGTAAATTTTTGGAGAGACGGGGGACTACGGTTTAACGTCCTTATCCGAGAAGACGTGAAGGTCTAACCATTTGCAGATGTAAATACAAAGGCAGAACCTTCTCAAGTATTTTAAGACCCTGGTGTTATGAAGAGTGCGTCAGATGTTTTGAGCCTCAAAATAACACAACAACAAACTACACATTTGTCTACTCAAATTATACGGAAACACTAGTGAAAATAATATTGTTAGCAATTTTTCCCTACTACTAATGAAAATATTGTTTTTAGCAAATTTTCCGCACTTTTTATACCAATACAAAGCTACATTTGCTGAAAAAATCTTATTACGGCTGTAGGCGTAAACCGACATTACAAAATATACCTGTTGCTATAGAAACAGCAATAACACTAATAACACTAAGATCTTTCTTATTACTAGAGTAGATATAACGCTGAATAGCTTTTCTTGTTTTAAGAACATTGAGCAGAATTTGGAATAAATAATAATAACACTACTTTATTCAAACAATTGAAATGATTAAAACGGAGAACTTTGGTCGAGGTTAACGCTTTGTGCAAGTCTCCTAAACTCATAAATCATAAAGAGCTTCATAAAAATTCAGCGCTAACAGAGAACGGTATAACCAAACTTATGTGATAATATTGTATTGTTATTAATATTACCTCATTGAAACTTATAATTATAAATAAATTTGTCAGTTAATTTGTTTGACTTATAATCATCACCATCATCATCATCAGCTGCGAGAAGGGTTCTCCTTTGTTCCTTCCTATTTACTTATTTTGCTATAGCCATGTATAGCGTGTGAAAGAATTTTGAATTTTGCTCCAAATATCTTTGGGAATTCAAATGAGTGAGTTCACTTTTCAATCTAATTATCATAAATTGCAGAAAATTACGAATTTTTAATATTTTCCTTAAGCTAAGATAGAGGGTTTTCTGCCGATTGGAAAAAGGCATCATTTTAAAGCTTAATCTTTCGACCATAAAGGCTGGAGTGTACATTTTGTTTATGACCTTTAGTTGTCTTCAAAATCAGGCTTTGAAAAGTAGGCTTCAAAGATTTTTATCATTTTAATTCGCCTACAAATGACGCCCAAACATTGCCTGTATTCCAATTGCCTCCCAAGCACCCCCTCCCTCCCCTCCCTTTCTATTGGAAGAGAGCCAATCGGATAGAAGATAAAAAAACTATTTGCATTCTAAAATTGAATTGCACATATATGACAGGTATAAATTGTTGTATACATATGTTCACTGCCACACGTGTACACGCTTCCCATCTCGTTCTAACACTAACACTTTACCGTCTGGAGTAACAATTACATTACTGGGCCTATCCATTTGACCTAGACCTGAACCACGGCTACCAAAAGACCCTAAAAATTGGCCCTCTTGCAGCTCTTGGGTCAAAATTTGAACGCAATGATTCCCACCGTCACAGACGAGTAACATATCTCCTCCAAAAACGGCAAGTCCTCTTAAAAAATCAATCTGACCGTCTTCTTTTCCTTTGTCGCCAATTGCAATTTCGTACAGGAAAGTACCTTTGACATCATAAACATCAATAAAGTACTTGCTGTGATATGTTACAAAGTACTTGCCATTGCCATAAGCAATGTACCATGGTGTTTTGTCTGCAGTTGGAATTTCTTGAACGACATCTCAAGATTCTTTACTCAGTAACTTTATACCTGACTTGGTTTTATCATCAAGGTGCATACAGCACACTGCGATGTGATCATCGGTAACAGTACACATTCCACGTAGTGTCACTCGTTCTTGTCTGTAGACAGTTCTAATGTAAGCACCGTCCATGTCAAACTCTTGAATCCTACCACACTTAAAATCTGGATTATCTGAGACAAGGACATGGTTTCCATACGTGACTACTCCCCATGGACAGTCTAGTTGACCATCTTCCGTTCCTTTTCTACCAAACTGTCGTACATAGTTCCCATCAGCGTTAAATGTAACAAGGCGATGATTCAAATGATCAGTAATAATGATTACTTCTCCATTAACACTTACTGCCAGTGAACAGGGAACATTGAACTTTTTCTTTCCATCTCCCATTTCTCCAAAGATTTTTATTGGTTTGAAGTCGATCTTACCATGGAGTGTCTTTGGAGAATCCTTGATAGCTAGTCCTCCAATGCCAACCAGAACTTGGTGCGGCGAATACGATTTCTTTGAAGTGACCACTGAAGTGTGAGATGGGTCGGTCGTGCTCTCAAGAGTGTACTGGATGGTTGTATTTCTTTCAAGAGACTGTGATTTCGAAATAGATTCCAAAAATAATTGACATCTTTGTGGAAATTGACTTTCAAGAATAAAGTGAGGAACATTTTGATCTTTCAAAACTTTGCCCTGTTCATTCAGTGCATCGAGTTGTTCAATGGCAGCAGTAATCTCTCGTAGGTTTTGCTTGGACAGTTCTTGTTCTTGTAGGAATCTCTGTTTCTGTTGGATGACTCGATCCAAGTTTTGCTGAATTAATTCTTTGATTTCTTCAGCTTGATCCTCAATAGTGGTCTTATCATGAGCACTGTGCACTGTTGCAGTGCATCTTTGACATATACGTTTGTTACAAAGTTTGCAAAAGTATTCGAGCTTGAATTCGTCGTGGAATCTTTCAGGGCATCGTCGATGAATGATAATGTAGGCCTTGATATGTTCTTGCTTCAAGTCATCAAACAAAGTCACTTGATGTTTCTCTCTGAGTTGTTTAACGGTATTGTGGGCGTTCTTGCAGTCAGCGCAAACCATGCCTCCGCACTCAGGACAGAAGGCAACTAAAGTAACGTGTTTCTTGCAAAAAACACAGTTCGGTAGGTCTAGCTTGTTTTGTTCACTTGCTTTGTTTTTCATTGCAATTAGCAGTTCTTTCAAGGATTC
This sequence comes from Telmatactis stephensoni, assembly GCA_029948255.1. Lineage (NCBI taxonomy): Eukaryota > Metazoa > Cnidaria > Anthozoa > Actiniaria > Isophelliidae > Telmatactis > Telmatactis stephensoni. The sequence continues at coordinate 34,053 of JALIZF010001276.1, read as the reverse complement.
GAGATGGAACGAAGATTTGAGCTTCGTTATGTCGCCATCTTCTAACTTTAGTGGTGCCATACAAGCAGGACAAGTAAATCGCTGCCTTCGGCTCCTGCAAGATTCCTTCCATCCCTCGATACAATTAAAGCACAAGCTGTGAAGACACGGAAGCGTCTTGGGCTCGTTAAAGATTTCTCTGCAGATTGAACAAGTCAGTTCACTTTCTAATCTTGAAACGAAGTCATTGAATTCAGCCATCTTATTGATGTGTTGGACGTCGCCTGAAACGACAGAATGACAATTTCCCAGAACTACCTCAACAGGTAAGCTCTTTGAAGAAGGGTATATATTATTGATACTTTTATGATAATCATTGCGTAATGCAAAATGTCGAAATTACTAGTTTCAGAAGTCGAGAATTAACTGAAAAAAGATCTTTTCAATTTTGTATTTAGTATAAAGCAGTTAGTTTTGTTTCGTTTTGCCGTGTTGTCGCCACAAGTTAAATGAAAATTCAGGTTTTCGTTCCTGTAGTGAAGGTCATTCCAAGAATTTCTCACATTAATTATTGAATGAAAAGTCTCACAATTGTCAGCAGGCCTTTGGCATTAGATATGAAAATAGCGTAACTTAACTATTGCTTCTGGGCCAATCAGAGTGAGCGTACTATCCAAATTATTTTATAACAACAAATATATCAAAATATTCATATTTATATACGAATAATCGTTGTCCAACTATTTTAGTCATTTCCAAAAGCCAGTGCCTTTGTACATGCAATATATTGCTTTAGTTTACAAACTGACCGATGTTTGTTGGAAATTGAATACCTACCTTCATCCCTTGTCTCAATCTCAGTGGGGTCAAATCTCGGCGTCGTTTTTGCTTCTACTAAGCAAGAATGAAAACAGTAAAAAATGAAGGTAAATAACATTTTTGTTGCCTAAACCATTACTATTTCAAATAATAGGGATTTATAGGTAAAGATGAATAGCGTAGATTAAAAAAAAAAGTACTGAATTTTATAATAAGCTGTTCATAGGCTTGAAATTCTGAAAATGCACTAAAACGAAGCCACAAAGGCTTGTTGTGATAATTAAATAGTTTTAAAAACTAACCACACCCTATTTCCATTGTTTAATGTAGGTTTTGAATTTCGGGGGAAGACCCAGGACAGGTTTTGAATTTTGAATTCAAGACCTGCATCAGGTTTTTTACCAAGTTACTAGTCATGCCATACACATATTACACACATTTGAGAAGTTTTACCTGCAATGCACTGCATTTGAGATTTTAGACACACACTAGAAGTCAGAAAGTCTTAAAATTTAAGGAATTGACTATCTGATTCTGATCTTAAAAAATCGCAAATGATATTTTACGCATCGACCCTACCGAGCCTCGGAGCCTCGAACCCTCAACCCGTTGAATCTTAGTCCATTCACTTACCACTATGCTATCCAGTAAATCGTTGACGATGATGGAATTTTAAGAAGTTTTATCTCAACACACATTTTGTAAATTAGTATTCAAAATCCCCTCTGGGAATTACTAATTAACGTATTGTATTGTATTGTATTTTGGCTATTTGGCTATTAATATTTGGCTATTTGGCTATTTCGACGTTGATTTAAGGTGGCTCGACCCAATTTCGCCAGTGCGCGGGTAGTCGAATTGAAGCGGCTATTGATTGCGTTACAGAATTAAGTTGACCAAACTTTTTACGTATACCTACTACAAATGGACCAAATTTTATAATGATACTAGTTTGGTTGAAATCGGAGCTTTTTTAACATCGAAATTGTTATACACTGGATTTGAAATTGTGCCAATTTTCTCAAAATCCAGACCTCGACGAGCAAAACGATTTATGAGACTTTGTAAATCTAATGTTTGTCTATAATGTGAGAGCGTTTAAAGAAATTCTATTAAGCCGATTTTGAGTAAAAACGGAGCAATTATTTAACTTTGAAGAAATTTAAAACCGCGGGTGCTCTACTAAATTAATTTTATAACAATAATTTTCCAAAGAAAAGTTGCAATATTTTTGATTCTAAATAATACCAAGGCATGGTTCTTTATTTTCGGAATATGTCATCGTATTTGCTATTTTTGATCGCCCTTGATATGACTGTACGTAAAGCACTAAATTGCTGCGTTTATCTCGGAATTTCGACGTCCACGTTAATAATACTGTTTCTTGAAAACTAGTAAATCAATTTTTTTTTATTTCTCGATATTGAATATTCAATCCTTTACCAGTATGGTGTGTAAATTATAAAGGCATTGAAGATTTTTAAGACCATTAAATAATTTTTTAAACATTGCCATATGTGCATCTCTATTCTCCGAGTTGTTGCCGGTGTTTGATTATGCATGCCTGCATGCGTGTCGCTTTGGCGCCTCGTGCAAAAAAATGCAAATATACATGGAAAGTTACGCCAGTGATATCCAGAGTAACGCTGTACGTAGCAGTTCCTTACTAAAGTTTCTAGAACTATGGTATTTCCTTGTGCAAAAAGCTAGAAAACGGAGAAGTGAAATATTGCTGGAAAACATATTAAAGGCTAAAAAGGCGAAGGAAAGTAGTTCACCAGTCCAGGTAACTTGGAAGACTTGATAGTTCCATGGACACTAGTGAAAAACGTCTGCGCATGCTCGTAGTCACGTCTTCGTGCTTTTGTAACTTATGCAAATTTCGCTTTTACGCTTGCCTTCGACAACGGTTTTCACAAAATGTCAAAACTTAAGATCAATTCTTGAAACTTAGGGCCAGTATTAACATAATGTCTTCATAAATACAATATCTTTGTCTCACAAAAGTATACAAGAGAAATTTTATGTATACACCGAGAACACGAGCATTTCATTTCAGGCTAAAACTCAAACATTTCTTGAGAAAACATCGTAATATGCACGCATGCGCAGACGTTTTTCACTAGTGTCAGTTCCATGTATTTGCATTTTTTTGCACGAGGCGCAAAAGCGACACGCATGCAGGCATACATATCATCAAGCCTGAATCAAACACCGGCAACAACTCGGAGAATAGAGATGCACATATGGCAATGTTTAAAAAATTATTTAATGGTCTTAAAAAACTTCAATGCCTTTATAATTTACACACCATACTGGTAAAGGATTGAATATTCAATATCGAGAAATAAAAAAAAATTGATCTACTAGTTTTCAAGAAACAGCATTATTAACGTGGATGTCGAAATTCCGAGATAAACGCAGCAATTTAGTGCTTTACGTACAGTCATCTCAAGGGCGATCAAAAATAGCAAATACGATGACATAGAGTGCATTTCATATGTCTGTGAAATAAGATCAAAGTTATTTGTGCTTATTTAGTTGCTATTTAGTCACTAGCATTGAACCAGAACTTTCTTGAAATAGCAATAACTAGAGACATCAAATACACAAGACAAAGACTTTGCATAATAGCTTTTAATTACTTTATTACTTCAAATGAACCTTCATTGTTTCTTTCAATGAAGGTTCATTTGAAGTAGAGTGCTTACAATATATCCATGAAAACCTTTGTAAGAAATTGCACAAATTTGTACAATTTTGTCACTAGACTATTTAGTGTTAAGAAGTAAGCGAGCCGTGAAGGTACCTCTTGCACGTGCAAATGTACAAGAGCAACAAGTTTGTCAGGTCTAGTACTAGGCTAGACTAAGTCGTGAAGCAAATCATGGATGCATCTAGTTACTTTCAAGAGCGTATCACTTTTGGTTAGTTTTGTTAATGTCCTTGCGTTTGACTCATCTCTTGTCTCTGTTGTCGTTGTTGTATTTTTGCAGTGTTTGACTCATTTTGTTTAGAAGAAAGCGGGATTTGTGAATAAAGCTAAGGGTGCGTTTGACTCGTTTCTTGTGTCTGTTGTCGTTATTTCAATTTTTCTGTGTTTGACTCGTCTCTTGTGGGAGAAACGGCGGGAGTTTTGAATAAAGCTAAGGGTGCATTTGACTCGTTTTTTGTGTCTGTTGTCGTTATTTTAATTCAGCTGTGTTTGACTCGTTTCTTGTGGAAGAAAGTTGGAATTATTAAATTAAGCTAAGGATACGTTGAGCCATTTCTGGTGTGTGTTGTCGTTACCTTAATTTAGCTGTGTTTGACTCGTTTCTTGTGGAAGAAAGCAGGAATTATTAATAAAGTTAAGGGTGCGTTGAGCCATTTCTGGTGTCTGTTGTCGTGACTTACATTTAGCTGTGTTTGACTCGTTTCTTTTGGGAGAAACAGCGGCGGATTTTATGAATAAAGCTAAGGGTGCGTTGAGCCATTTTTGATGTTTGTCATTCTTACAATTCGCTTATTTCTAAGTTTTGTAATTTGTACTAAATTGCACAATTTTGTTTGCAAAGTTTTTCACGGATATATTAGAGTGATTTTCATAAACCTGTGAAATAAAACTTAGCTTATTAAACACTACTAAACTCTAAAGCTTTTGTTTTCTATTGTTTGAATTTGATTATTACACATTAATAGCTAAAATTTGTTTCACGGGTTTATGAAAATCACTCTATATTGTAAGCACTCTAATAAAGTAATTAAAAGCTATTATGCAAAGTCATTTGTCTCAATTCTCTTGTGTATTTGATGTCTCCAGTGTATTGCTATTATAAGAAAGTTCTGGTTCAATGGTAGTAACTAAATAACAACTAAATAGCAACTAAATAGGCACAAATAACTTGATCTTATTTCACAGACATATGAAATGCACTCTATTCCGAAAATAAAGAACCATGCCTTGGTATTATTTAGAATCAAAAATATTGCAACTTTTCTTTGGAAAATTATTGTTATAAAATTAATTTAGTAGAGCACCCGCGGTTTTAAATTTCTTCAAAGTTAAATAATTGCTCCGTTTTTACTCAAAATCGGCTTAATAGAATTTCTTTAAACGCTCTCACATTATAGACAAACATTAGATTTACAAAGTCTCATAAATCGTTTTGCTCGTTGAGGTCTGGATTTTGAGAAAATTGGCACAATTTCAAATCCAGTGTATAACAATTTCGATGTTAAAAAAGCTCCGATTTCAACCAAACTAGTATCATTATAAAATTTGGTCCATTTGTAGTAGGTATACGTAAAAAATTTGGTCAATTTAATTCTGTAACGCGATTAATAGCCGCTTCAATTCGACTACCCGCGCACTGGCGAAATTGGGTCGAGCCACCTTAATGCAAATAGTATAAATCACTAGATATAACTCGAATTTGATACTATAACTCAAATCCGATGATTTGAGTTCTTATTTCCAGAATTTTTGCATTGAAACAATAAAAATAGGGTTTGGTTAGTTTTTAAACCACTTCAAACGCACGGGCTCGGGTTTGCATTGAAATTCAAGACCTCGGGCCTGCGGCCCTCGGTCTTGAATTTCAATGCAAACCCTCGCGCTAGCGTTTGAACCTTTATATAATCTCTTGAAATAGTTACTAACATGGCTGTTATAACGTCTGTCTAACGAATAACAACACTCTGAATTATTTATAGTTTGATTGATGGACTAAATCAATGATCTGCCACCTCGTTTCACAAAGCGTTAATACGAGTTCTCGTTGTCCAACTATTTTAGTCATTTCCAAAAGCCAGTACCTTTTACATCCAATTGCTTTAGTTTACAAACTGACCGATGCTTGTTGGAAAATACCTACCTTCGTCCCTTTATATCTCAGTCTGTAAAAGCAAGTACCTTTTACATATAGTGTACAAAACCGATGTTTGCTACAAACGACTTTGTGAAAAGTGGGCTAGATTATTGTCTTGGCCGATTTGAAGAGAACAACAAGTTGCGAATCAAGAGAAATGTTTAACCAGCATTTTTAATTACCTTCACTGTGTTTCATCCCGAAGTTAAGACAAGCATTTCTGTACTCATCTTCACTCATCTCAATACTAAAGTCGATCTTTTCACCGTCGGCCTCTTTCTTCAAGTCTTCCGTCACCAGTACTTTCTCTAAGTCATCTCGAAGTTGACCTGATTTGTACCTTAAATAAATGAATTCACATAGTCATTTACTGTTCACGAGGCTCGATCCCTTGTTTGTTTCGCGCAGTAAAACATTGGGAGGAGGGGGGATTCGAGCTATTAGACGGCTTTTTCTGAGGGCTACTGTTTAACTAGATTAACAACCTCAATTTTTTTTTAAATCGGTACAAACCTGTTTCAAACATAGTTCATGTTGGTCTGAGATGGCATATAAATTGCTTTTGTGTTTCTTGACTAAAGTACGTACAAACATGATACTAACTCAGGACTCGAGCTCATAGCTTAGGCCTAGTTCAAACGTCGCATCTCACATGTGCTGAATTATATGCAAATGAGATGATAATGAGAAGAAACAAAAGATTTGACTAATTTGCATTAAGTTTAGCACATATGAGATGCGACGTTTGAACTAGGCCTTATATTCTAGTATTACAACAGTGTAAATATCAACATTTATTTTGCAGTTAGTTATCATAGTTCGGCTTCAAATAACGTATTCAGACCTCCGACCGTCAACGTTTTTTAGTACATAATCGGATTGGCCGCAAAACATCCTGATTGTAAGGTTAGACAAAATTTCTTGATGAAATAGGCAGAGATCTTAACATGTTGCTTTGTCGCAGTATTTCTTCATCTCGAAGATCCAGATCTAGCTTGAATCAGGTTTCCTTGCAACGCTGAGTAATACACAATAATCAGGATGTTTTGCGGCCAATCCGATTTTCGAATCAGGAATCTAAAATCGTTTGAAATCATTTCAGATTCCCAGCTGAGTTGACCTTCGCAACAATCCCAAGGTCAACCAATCAGAATCGAGGATTTGAAATGCTATTTTGATTAACATTTCTTTGTACTACTTCATACCTACTAAGATAATGGATAAAATACGAATGCCTCATTTTCTAGAATGTTGTAAATCCATTTTGCTATTATAGAAGACATAATAGGGAGTTTCACAATATTTCCGAGTCAAATAAAAAAATACGAGAAATTCGCGCCTTTTCTGTTAGCGGACGCGCTGCTGAGTGGCGGAAAAAAGCATCTATTTTGACAAAACGAAGAAATACGACAGAAAATTACATCATTACTTCAATGTGCCGATCTCTTTGCTAATATGATGTTCTCTTTGAATGGAAAAACAAAGTTTTGGAGAGGTTTGGAGGATTAAACAACACTGAGTTTTAGTGACTGTGGATGTTTGTGGTTAGCGAGCCAGAAATTTACTATAAATGTGAATCTGAGGCACTTGAAGTCCACAAAGAAATGGCTATCAAAACTACTTATCATCATCTTGAGAAATTCTAAGTGTTTCCAAGGATGTAAGCGACGTTTTCTCTTGGCTGATTCCTTCGTTTTTACGAGAGTCAGAGCATGCATCAAGCAGACCGTTTTTGAGAAAATCCAGTAGTCAGCGTTTCAAGGTAACGAAAAGAAAACTCATTATGTATAAATAAGTTCTCATTTTTGGCGATGTTATTTCTAAAGAGATGATTTATAAATCGTTTATTTTATCAAAGCTATTTGTATGGAAGCTGGTCTTACCGTAGAGTTTAATTTCAGCGAACTGAGTTAAGTTTGCTGGTGTTTAGGACTTTTGCTTATGCTGCAACGTGGGCATGATGTACCATTAGTTGATATTGATATAGAAAAATAGGTTTTCAACTCGTAATATCACAAAATATTTTTTTTATGAAAACCACGAGCGAATGTACTTTCTCAAATCAGATGGATTAGGAAATGCTTACCAAAATAGCTGACCCATAATCCTTTTCGGGGAATGCATTCAACTCAGCTGGTCATGTCTCAGAAAATAGATCATTTTAGTCTTTCAAACATGATTTGAAACTTCAAAAGCGCAATTCCAAATATCTCGATTTCCTATTCCTGTTTTCCGAATCAGGAATCAGAAAAATCACATTTTCGGATTTTTGTTATCTGAATCAGAAATCAGGAATCGTATTATCTTACCTATATTACAAAAATGCCCGTGGAGGGGTAGGCCGCTTCATTTCTTACTTCCGGTCAAAAATGGCCTCACCTCAAACCTCCCATTGTATTACCACAGGTAGCCCGGAACTGAAAAGTGACTTGACGGGGGAAGGGGTAAAGTTAATTAGTTATTCATCCCCAGACTTCTCTCGAAACCACGCATAATGTACATAATGATTAACAATGGCCGACTGATGAGGTCGATTTATTTGATAGTAAATCAGGAGGGTTTTAGGCCTTAAATGGAAAAAAAATTCAATATTTCTTCTTGACGAACACTTTGTGGACTTCAACCTAAGCTCCGCCCTCTTGCCAAGTCCTTCTTCACTGTTTATTTCCATGTTGCCCGAAAAAATTTCAAATTTTAGTTTCGAAGTTAAAGATCGCATATTTTTCCTTTTTCAAAGAACTCGAGGGATTCAAAATACTGAAGCAGGGCTGTGAAATGTTGTAGACAAGGCGCATTTTCGAAAAATCAGATACCTGGAGGCATTTTGGGGTAGAGGCTGGTAACATAACTATTCTACACCGATTTTTCATGCTGAATGCGAATATGACTGTTACCAAGACGTATTCTGCAATCTTATACGTGTAAATTACGTATTTTGTGAATTGCTACAGTCATTTCATACTAACGGCTTTTTCATGTAATTCCAAAAGTTCCCAAACTTAAAAACAATTACCATAGCTGGAAAGAGCACATTAAAATCAGTAAAACTGTGAAGTTTGAAGGATATCAGTTGAAAAATCAAGGAGATACGAATTTTCAAAAAACGAAATTTTGTATGAAAACACTTACAGTTATGCAAGTGATACAAACAAATTTCGATTTTTGAAAATTCATATCTCCTTGATTTTTCAACTGATATCCTTCAAACTTCACAGTTTTACTGATTTTCATATGCTCTTTCCAGCCATGGTAATTGTTGGAATTACATGAAAAAGCCGTTAGTATGAAATGACTAGTGTAGCAATTCACAAAATACGTCATTTACATGTATAAGATTGCAGAATACGTCTTGGTAACTGTCATATTCGGATTCAGCATGAAAAATTAGCTTAGAATAGTTATGTTACCAGCCTCTACCCCAAAATGCCTTCTGCACTTTTTGCGATCGACTTTTTCAGTTTTGCGCCTTGTCTATTGTCTGTGCCAGAGGCTTGACGAGTCAAATGCACTCACAAACGGTTAAAAATGCAAAATTTTATCAAACGTACTGCTGAAATAGCTAATTGTATTCTTATCACCACGAGAATCAAGGACGTCCTCAGTAACATTTATATTCATTTTTATGGTGCAGAATATTATTTGCTCTGTCGAATTATCTATATGGCTATGCATGATTTCGTAGTGGTTCGAATTAAAAGATTTTGCAGTCAGTATAATTTTCAACGTAGAATTATGGTAGATTAATTCGATTGATCATTAAGGCGGTGTTACACGAGACGATTTTTAACGACGATTTTCCGCGCAACGTTGCAACAACTTGCAATATTTTGCGTTGCGAGTTTCTGACTTGGATTCTAAAACTCGCAACATGTTGCCGAAGCGAAAATTGCAAGGAAAATCGTTCCAAGCGTCATATTACACGATAAAGATTTTTAACGCAACGCCGTTGCGCTGAAAATCGTACGTCGTTAAAAATCGTCTCGTGTAACACCACCTTTAGGTTGTCAAAACGGCAATCGCTCGCTTCAACATATCATACAATTCGAGGTGTAATCTTCTCCTTATCCTCGTAAGGAGTGTAAATAAAGACTTCTCTATTTCGACAAACAGAAAAATAATTTTTGAATAGCGAATCCTCCTCGCCAATAGCCTTCAGGACCACAATAAATTTAATGCGGAAATTTTCTCTCCGTTCTGTATTTAAATCACATTCCATAACAAGACAAGATGAAAGCGATGAGGGCCATCATGATTAACTACAGTTATATAGATGTTTTCCCTCTCGAAATAAAGTTATTATTATTATTATTATTATAACATGTTTATTTCATTTCACAAAGTTGATACAACTTGACCGGGTTTAAACCATAAACCTAAGGTATTTAGAAAGATGTTTCATAGAAAAGATTTGGCATGGTTAAAACAAGTCATGGCGTCACTCCGACTACCTGCTACCTTTCAATTGGTGGGTGGTCATCAACATGAAGCTACCTTGCAGTCATTCCAAATCTTTTCTATGAAATTATTACATTGCTAAAGCTCTACGTAGGATATGTGCTGTTCTCAAAATTACAGTTTTTTGACATTGTTCTATGTTCATTGTTCCTGGCAAATTTTTTATATTTTTCTCCATGCCTTTTCTGATGAGTCCCAAAGCACCAATGACGATTGGAATGTTTATGACTTCCATACCCCACATTCTTGAGATTTCAATTTCAAGATCTTTATATTTGGATCTTTTTTCAAGTTCTTTCAGTCCTACATTCTGATCGTTGGGAACAGAAATGTCTATCAAATAGCATTTGTTATCATCTTTGTCCTTCACAACGATGTCTGGTCTGTTTGCCGCAATTTCTCGATCTGTGTGGATAGGCATATCCCATAATATGGTGGCACGTTGGCTTTCAGCAACAGTTTGTGGGATGTGTTCGTACCATTTCAAGGATACGTCTATATTGTAGTGTTTAGACAAATTCCAATGTATATAGCTTGCGACTTTATTGTGTCTTTCGATGTATTCAATTTTCGCTAATACAGGGCATCCTGATGTTATGTGGTCCACTGATTCGTTGTACTCATTACATAGTCTGCATTTTGGATCTGTGCCGTCCTTTATGATTTGGCTGTGATATAGTCTTGTAGGGAGGCTCTGGTCTTGTGCTGCGATTATGAAGCCTTCGGTTTCTCCTTTTAGACCACTACTTCTCAGCCATCTGTTGGTGTTATCTGTGTCTGTGTCGGCTTTATTTAACCTTTTAGGATATCGACCATGCAACGGTTTATCTTCCCATTTCTCTCACATTGTTGCCATCAAGTGTTTCTTTACTTCCATTTTGTACTTCCTTACATTGTCCGTCACTGCATTGCCATTCTCTCTGTCTTCGTTAACCACTAGATTCCTCTCGAACTTTCTTGCTTACTTTACTACAGAGTATTTCTTCTTAGTGCTCTCATGATGGTTTACTGCCTTGATGAAGGGGTCGTCCTTCTCTTCTAGGTACTTTCTTAGTCCAACTGTCGCCAGTTTATAGCTCATTTCTATTTGTAAAAGTCCTCTACCACCATCTTGTCTAGTTAAATACAGTCGCTCCACATCGGATTTGGGATGGTGAGTTCTATACATAGTTAAGAATTTTCTTGTTTTTTTTATAAAAAACTCTAATAATAATAATAATAATAATAATAATAATAATAATAATAATAATAATAATCTGTTGTTAACACCGAGAAAATACTGAAAGTTACAGGAGAAGGTGGGGTTGAGGAAAATAAAGAAAGTAGAAAGTTAATGCGACTGCGGGAGTGGAAGGAAAAAGCCCTCCATGGAAAATTCATGAGAGATACAGAGGATGTGAGGGACGAAATGTCATTTGGATGGGTCAGAAAGGGTTATCTGAAGAAAGAAACAGAAGGTATGATTTTTGCAGCCCAAGACCAGGCTTTGAGAACCAACTGGATAAAGAAACACATCGACAGAATGAATGTCCCTGAGGAGTGTAGGATGTGTGGTCACAGAGAAGAGTCAATTACTCATCTTGTTGCTGAGTGTCAGAAGCTGGCTCAGACAGAATACAAACGACGACATGATAATGTTGCAAGGATCATACATCTAGATATCTGTAAACAGTACAATCTGGTTGAAGATGTCAAGTGGTACAACCATAAGCCAGAAAGGGTGCTAGAAAATGAACACGTAAAGGTTCTCTGGGATGTAAACATACAGACTGATCATGTCATTGAGAGCCGGAGACCTGACATAATCTTGCTAGACAAGGAGCTGAGAAAGTGTTTCATTGTGGACATTGCTTGTCCAGGCGATAGTAGGGTTGGCCAAAAAGAAATTGAGAAAATTCAAAAGTATGATGAGTTACGTAGGGAACTAAAGAAGCTTTGGAAATTGAGAGAAGTAAGGGTGATACCAATTGTGGTTGGAGCCTTGGGAGTTGTTTCAAGGGATTTGAAGAAATGGCTGAAAGAATTGAACGTCTGTAGTGGCATAGAGTTGTTGCAGAAAGCATGTTTGCTTGGTACTGCAAGGTTGATAAGGAAGGTTTTTGAGACCTAAGGCTGCTGGGTGCAGCTTGCTCTCAGAGACATATCACCGGTATTCCACCAAACCGAGATAACACGAAATAATAATAATAATAATAATAATAATAATAATAATAATAATAATAATAACCATCTACACAGAGAGTTACAGGAACAAAAATGGAACGATATAACGTTGGAGGAATTTGTGTGTACTATAAGGAAAGGAAACAACTGGAAAGCTCCGGGCGTTGACAAGATACCAAACTTCTGGCTTAAGTATATTACCTCCCTACACGCAGACTTAGCTAAATAATTTAACATCATCATGAAGGAACCAGGAAAAACACCAGTTCTCCAGTGGCACATTGCTGTTTCAATGAAGTTTCTGATGACTGGCGATATTTTGTATATGCTTAGGCATTCTTTTATCCAGCTATGTGGGACGCTGTCAAAGGCTTTTTTGTAATCTATCCAGGCTGTACTTATGTTCTTGTTTCTTGATCTTACGTCTTCCAGCACCATTTTATTGATCAGCAGCTGGTCTTTGCAGCCATAGGATTGCCGTCGACAGCCTTTCTGTTCTATCGGCAGAAGGTTGTTCTCTTCCAGGAAAATGTACGTTCTGTTAGAGAGGATTGATGTTAGGGCCTTATATGTTGTTGAAAGACATGTTATTGGCCTGTAGTTCTTTGGGTCTTCGGTTTCATCGTTCTTTGCCAACAGGTGAGTCATTCCCTTTGTAAGCCAGTCTGGTGTTTTTCCTGGTTCCTTCATGATGATGTTAAATTATTTAGCTAAGTCTGCGTGTAGGGAGGTAATATACTTAAGCCAGAAGTTTGGTATCTTGTCAACGCCCGGAGCTTTCCAGTTGTTTCCTTTCCTTATAGTACACACAAATTCCTCCAACGTTATATCGTTCCATTTTTGTTCCTGTAACTCTCTGTGTAGATGGTTATTATTATTATTATTATTATTATTATTATTATTATTATTATTATTATTATTATTATTATTATTATTATTATTATTATTAATATCTTTTATTTCACAGCAAACCGGTATATAATGATTTACAAATGTAGTATTGCTGGTAACATTACTTCTAGCTCGAGAACTATCCTGCTCCTGAGAGCTGAAGCACTCTTCTCAGTATATGTGCAGTACCAAGAAGTACAGTTTTCTGCATGTCTATAAGACTGATCTTATCGATGTCTAGCCTATGTAAATGATCTTTGAATTGTTTTGAAATTGCTCCTAAAGATCCTATTACAATTGGTACAGTCATTGTTTTCATTCCCCATAGTCTTTCTAGTTCTATTCTGAGCTCTTGATACTTGTCAATCTTCTCCTTTTCTTTTTCATCTATCCTGCGATCTGCTGGTACAGACACATCGATTAGTTTAACCTTCTTTGTTCTTTTGTCGATGATCACAATATCTGGACGTCTCGCAGTTATCTTTCTATCTGTGTATACATTAAAGTCCCAGAGGATTTTAACATCTTGATTTTCTGCTACTGCTTCTGGTTCATTATTATTATTATTATTATTATTATTATTATTATTATTATTATTATTATTATTATTATTATTATTATTATTATTATTATTATTATTAGAGTTTTTTATAAAAAAAATTATAATAGTTTTTAGGACTTTTTTAAAAATTTGAGAATTTTTAATATTTGTTAAGGAGTATAAATCTTGATAAACGTATTGATTTGAAGTTTCAACTATTTGGATAAATAGAATTTTAATATTTGTGAATTATTTTGAAATAATAATTATTATTATTAAAGCGAGTCCGAATATATTCATTTTAGGTTGATATTCAACCAACAAATGTTATAAACAACAGGTGCCATATTTCGGTTTTATTTCAAAACTATCCTCAGGCAAATGACTGGAGTTACAATTCAAACGAGTATATATATAGCCTAAGTTAATTAAACAAATTTAACTCCCTAGAGGCGCGAAGGCCTGTGTTCAGTGATGGTCTCATAGTTTTGATGAAAAACGCTTCTTTGTATAACAATAGATTCCAGTTTTTATCTGAACTCATAATAGTGGTATTGTTCTGTACCATTGAAAAACAAAATTCACGGTCATTGATCTTTACTATGGGCTCGCGTTCATTTATAGAAATATTTAATAAGTTATTAAGGTAGAGAAACTCCTTGCATGAGTGGATGTGTCAAAAACAAGACAAGCAGTACCAAAATTCTCCTCCACAATAACATCATTGCCAAGTTGGTCCTTTTTTCCGTCGTAGTGTTTCAGCAAGTTTGGTATGACATTCTTTGTTTTGACAAAAATAGCCTTCACCACTTGTTCAATAGATCTGTATTCCATGTTTTTCTTCTACATTCGTTTTAGACTAAATACAAATAATGTTTTTTACAGTTGGGATTCAGTTTCATTTTATGCTTAAACAAATTCGGAAACAAGACGGATCGATCGGACGATCATTAAAATCGACTATTTTTCCATCGACTTCAACACAAATATGAAACGTGGTGACCAGAGGTTCAGAATATTCTAAAGAAATGTGATGATATCCCACTACAAGGGCGGATCCAGGATTTTTCAAAGGTGGGGGTCACGTGACGTTTACAAACAGGGAACCCAAACGAAAAGGTCTTAAGCCATTGAAACTCGCTGAAAATATGACATTAATTGCTTAGACTAGTGATTTTTTAACACTTTTTATTAGAAACAAAAATATTATATTTACAACTGAATGGGTAGAGGGTTGGCATTGCTTAGTGATATTTCAATGAATGTTAAAAGTGAGTCTTTTCACAGAAAAAAATTACTGCTGTCGCAAATTCATGACATATTCATTGATAAACACAGGGGGGTCCTGACCCCCGCGACCCTCCCCCTGGATCCGCCCTTGCACTAAATCAAAAGGATTTTCACAGAAAATTTCGACATTAAATGAGAGCGCTGTTCATTTTGATAACTATGAACTAACTGAAACTGCAATGGATTTCATAACTCGAAGACACTTTCCATTTGTACGTATTTTGTTTATTCACTTTTTGGTGTCCTAGGAGATGGGTTAAAGGAGAATTTAAAGTGGTCTTCGACCTACATTGAGTCCCCATTCATGAGGCAGTCCGGTCGTTAAAGTGACATCGTGTTTCGCCAATTCTTTCGCGAGAGTTTGAGGAGTATAATGAGAATCGGAAATTTAAGGGTCGTTCCATTTTTCGTCACGGCTCCTCCAATTGAATTGTACCAAGAATTGTACAAATAACATTGAACCAATCTTACTTTTTGAGCAGAAAAAGAAGGATTAAAGTGATGTCAACATCATTTTGATCGCTTTCTATAAACACAATCATCTTCCCTTCTATATTTTTTGGAATTATAAAAACTAAGCTGAAACACGTCCCATCACTAATCCTCCTAATCCTACAAAAAGTTTTTCTTCTTTTTTTTTGTCTCGACTAGGGTTATAATTATCTTGAAACGAGGGTCTTTTTTATCTTAAAACGAATTTTTGCATTTGAGAGGGATGAGCCGTTGCATAAAGCTTAAGGTGTTTTATACCAGTAGTATTTTGGTGATCGGTTTTGACAAAACGTTTATTTTAGAAAATTGAAATTTGCTCGTCAACTGTGCTTTCGTTTGAATGCAGAGGTTTGAATGCTCGACCTGTTTCCACTCTTTTAGCGGTTCGATTCAATGGAACAACTTACATCAAAGCCGCTCACAGGACAAATAATTAAAGACTTTTGGCAACTTTTAACATCAATTAAAAGTTATTTTGCGAAAGTTGGAATTTTTTTCTCGTTCTTTAATTTCGAGTCACCAAATTTAATACAGTTGTAAGTTGATAGGAACACCGAGGATAAACAAAGTTTCACTTTCACTTTCACTTTCATTTAACTAGGAGAAACTGGTTCATTTGGGTGGGGGTTCTGGACCAGTGTAGTATGATATAAGGCTGGTTCAGGATTGCCTCGAGCCGAAGGTTCAGAATCATACTACTATACCACAAGTTGCCATATATTTATTAAAAGACGGAATTTTAGTCCATCCCACCGTCGCGTCCCAAACTAAAATGGCGTTTTTCTCTGAACTAATTCATCTCACATGGCACTGAACTAATTCACCTCACATGGCACTGAACTAATTCACCTCATATGGCACTGAACTAATTCACCTCATATGGCAGTGAACTTATTCACCTCATATGAGGTCATATGGCAGTGAACTAATTCACCTCATGGCACTGAACGTATTCACAATTACCTGCTCCACAACTCCTCAAAGGCGTTCAGGTTCGCTGCCTGTAGTTCCAGCAGTAAAGATCCACCAGTCATCCTTGTTATCACGATACCCGCTGGTAGAGCCACTTCAGTCATCACCTCTATTAAAGTTTCTGGATCGTCGTTGTATCTATGTAGAATATATGCACATCCACCAACCCAAGCACCTATACCCACAAGTCTCAGGCCGATTCGCAAAGTAAATTCTACAAGAGAAAAATTTTGCTGCGTTAGTTATAGAGGCCTCTACGACCTCCAATATGTACGCGGTCAATTACAAGAGGAACTTTGAGGTTTTGAGAAAAAGACACGAAAAGTGTACTCTGGGCAAGTTCCTTGTAAGACCCCAAACTTGAATACGCATCTGAAGTCTAGGACCCACACTACACGCATGTGTCGAGGTAATAGGATAACCCGAGACATGACCTCTAACATTACTAATTATTAACATCATTTAGCAAAGCTAATTCCGCTGATGCCCTATTAGGGGTTTTGGGATCCAGGATATTTGAGGAAAAACTTATAGGAATCGATACGGGATACTGAGGAAAAAAGTTATGGGGATACGGGATCTTGGAGCACAATTTTATGTATACGAGATATTTGAGTTTCTTCACAAAATTTAATTGATAAAGTCAGAAACTCCAATTGGCAACCGTTCTAAGTTACTTTACCATGAAATTTTTCCGAACGGCTCGCGCTTCGCGCTCGCAATCCTGCCTATTTTCAACTTACCAAATCGGTTTTCCATTGTCTGTACTCTTATTGACAGTGACTTTTAAAACAAAGTGTTCAAAACTTTGCAATGAAACCACTCTCTGCGCTTGTGGTTCCACTTGGGTACCACAATGGGGAGTTTGCAGGTGTCTCGCGAATTCTTAAATTGTAATCTAAAACATACATATAATATTTGAAAAGAGCACACCAACAATACATTGCATTGTCTACTCGAGCAGGTGCGAGATCGCCCCACCAAACTTAGTACAAATTAAAATTTGAAGTAGTTTCGATGAATAGCGGCAAAGTTATGCAAAGTAACGCAAGCGTGACATTTTCAACCCAAATCACGTGGTCAGTTTCAGTCGTATCTATGGTAACGGTATGCCTATGTGTCACGCTTGCGTTACTTTGCAAGAGTGTTCGTTGAAAAGCCCCGCGCAAACGACTTCAACATTTGTTTCAACATCCTTTCGATTTTGTTGAACGCTGTTGAACACTGGGGTGGCAAACGATTTCAACATTTGTTTCAACATCCGTTCGATTTTGTTGAATTGCAAAGTTGAAGTCGTTTGCCACCCCCTTTCAACAGTGTTGAAACACTACAAGACGGCTTAGAGCGCAAGCGCAAACCCAACAATGTTGAAAGAGGGTGGCAAACGACTTCAACTTTGATTCAACATTCAGAGAACAAAAGAAATGTTGAAGCAATGTTGAAGCAAATTAAAGTTTAAACTCTTTTAAACTTCATTCAACATCGTTTCAACACGTTTCAACACGTTTCAACATTGTTGAAAGGGGGTGGCAAACGACTTCAACATTGATTTTCAACAAAATCGAAGTGATGTGTATTCCTTGCTATAAATGGCTGATTGGAGAGAAAATTGCTTTAAAATTACCTTAATTACGCTCAGAGAAAGATTGCTATGATTTACTCATCTTATCGAAGGAAGTATTTTGGGAGATTCATCTGAAAAGTGCGTGTTTCGACGGCTGAAGATGTCAAATTAAACCGATAAAAAATCCATCTCAGACGACCAAAAATGCTGGAAAATTGAAGAAATATTAAGTAACTGTATGTGCAGTTATCTTCATTATTGTCTACTTTGCTTTATAATCTTTGAAATATTTTATTATGTAACAGGGAAGTGATTGCTCGGTGACCGAAAGGTATGAAAATTGCGTGATTTTTGACATTCAGCGGCACTAAGTTCTCGAGCTCTCAAGGGTTGGAATTTGAATTGCCCCAAAATTTTATTGGATATTCCTAAAGAGTAGAAGTCTTTTTATTGTTGGGATATGATATTATCAATGAAAGCCATGTACCAAGTGGCGATATACTCCTTCAAAGTTGTCTATGTATTCGATGGTCAAAAATTGCTCGCAATTAAAACATCTGTAAAATACTAAATAATGGTCCGAATTCAACGGTTAGCATTTGAAAATGATCTTTATTATCTAGTTATTCAAACTGGATTTTGGTATTTTCGTGCGTTAAGTTTTCGATTTTTAGGACGTTTCTGAAACATGCTGGGTGAAAATGCTCTGAAAACGCTCGAATTTGAAATTGCCCTGGTTCACAAGAAAAAAAATAGAAATTGAAAGTCAAAATATTATTTCTGGTAATAGTTGCCCTAGACCTATATCCGGATATGATTAATAAAATTTTGAATTTTTTCATCCTGCATCTCGGAGTCGAAAGTTAGAGAGCTTCGCTCTTAAGGGTTCTATTGATGTGTTGGACGTCGCCTGAAACGACAATACCAATTTCCCAGAACCAGCTCAACAGGGAAGCTCTTTGAAGAAGGATATATATTATTAATACTTTTATGGTAATTACCTGGTATGGCGTAATGCAAAATGTCGAAATTACTCGTTTCAGAAGTCGACAATTAACTGACAAAAAGGATGTTTTCAATTTTGTATTCGGTAGTAAAGCAGTTAGTTTTGTTTCGTTTTGCCGTGTTGTCACCAAAAAAAAATTTGAAAATTCAGGTTTTCGTTCCTGTAGTGAAGCTAGTCGTTCCAAGAATTTCTCACATTAATTATTGAATATGAAAATAAAAGTCTCACAATTGTCAGCAGGCCTTTGGCATTAGCTAGATATGAAAATAGAAATAGTGGCGTAACTTAACTAATCTGTCTTGAATGATTACCTGTTTGTTTTCAGCAGTTAATATATAGAGGATATTACACGGTGGCGCGAAGATATGGAGTTTATCTTCGAATGGAAAGAAATATTTCTTTTCGCGAGAAGATAAACTCCATATCTTCAAGCCGCCGTGTAATTTTCTTTTTATCATATAATTACAAGAGACCATAATACTATTATGGTCTCTTGATAATTACTGAGATTTTAAGAAAAAGAGCTGAACATACAACAAATAGTGCACCAAAGAACGAAATAAAAATGTCAACTCGGCCGTTTTGGAACTGAAGTTTTACTGAAATATCACAAGGCTTATTATACCTTAATTACATGCTACAAATGAACTGAATTATTATTATTATTTTTGGTTTCTCCTTGTTCTGCCATGTTGAGTACATAGCAGCTTGAATGGCGGCGGGAAAATCAACCTGATATCATCGCATGTGATGATATCGAAATCCTGCGCTCTGATTGGTTGTTTTTGATATCATCACATGTGAATTGAATGATATCAATGGCCGATACCCTCTATATTTGTGCGCTTTATTGTGTTGATATCGAAGTAAGTATATGATAAGCTTTGTTGTTATATACCAACTGTCAAAGTCAATTTTTTCCGTGCTCTGATTGGACGAGAGCGCATCACGTGAACGTCAACAAATTTTGCTGTTTCCCCAGCAACAACTCTCAGCGGGCAACAGTGAGTTTTATTGACCGGTAATAACAAAACCGGAAGTTGATTGAGCTTTGAAGGCGGCAGCGCGCGTTTACAAATTCATTCATTCGGACATGCATAAGGCAAAAATCGTGTTTATTGTCAAACTTTTAAGACCAATATACAACATTTATTCCGAGAAAAAGATGATAACCAACCAGGAATGTCACCAAAAGAGCTGCAACAATTCTCCGAAAAACTATGTGTGAAAAAAGGTCAGCTTTGTGTGAATTTTGATTAAAAACTTTAACTGTAGGCAGCGACGTTTTGCTTTTTATTTTGTTCTTTGACAGTTGGTATATAACAAAACACTTATTGACTGGGGCCTCGGGAAAGCAGTATGTTTTGTGGTCCCTCGACCGCCAAACATTGGCGGTTTCGGGACCACAAAACATACTGTTTCCCTCGGTCCCAGTCAATAAGTGTTAAATATATGTCTGCTGGTTAAAGATGTCCTGGCAGATGACACGTATAATTACTTTTACTATTAGAGATGTCCGTTTTAGCGGCACAACAGCGAGTTCGGCACAAAATAAGGGACTTTTGTTTTAAAGTCACACCTCAACTTTCAAGCCATTGTTCTCTCTGTAAAAAGACCAATAACGGTACCAGTAAAAATGCCAACACTGAAATCGTGTAATACTGAAACTTGGAAAATAGCACCAATATAGGAATAATGTAAAACTAAGATCTTTCCACATTTTTGAAGGGGAAATGTTGTTTTTAATTTTCAAACTTATCCTAACTTACAACCGGACCATGCCAACATAAATCATTCAAGTCGATGTTTATGTGCGGAAAATACGGAGAATTATCTCATAGTCAAATTCAGATTAGTTATCAAATTTTTTTTTTTTCAGGAGGCTATGTTCAAATTTTTTACATTTTAGCAGAGAATTATAGCGTGTTTTGCATCTCACGTGTGCGCATTTAAATGCAAATGATAGAAATGAAAGATATGACTAATTTTCATTGAGTTTCTCACGTACAGTTCACACTAAACTGGGAACAGAAAACATTTTCAAAGTTTGACGACTTTTGAGTTGAATTCGTAGCTTTAAAAAACTTCTCATAATGAATAAGTCATTGAGGATCGTGTATTCTTCATTTTGTGAAGATGCCTTCAGTAAAGCTGCTTAAAAATCAAGCTAAAGTTGGAAATCCGTCCAGAAACGTAGACATCGAGCGTGAAACAAGGACTGCGCTTGTAAAGACAACAAGGAAAGCACTTCAAGGTAAAGACGTCGACCCTGACCAGAAAATGATGTTAAAAAGTCTCTTGTACCTATATTTGATCATTTATCTTTTATTTGGAATTGATGGCTTAAAAAAATAAACGTTTATGCACGTTGAACTGTAAAGTTTAAACAAACACTCAAGTACATGGCATGTACAATAACATTTTGTTTTACAGTGAACTTTTTGCACTACTTTAATTTTAATAATAAAATTGGTATAAAAAAAATAATGTTTGGGTCTGGAATTTAATGAAAAAAATGAGAGGAAAAAACGAAGAAATTTTGCATGCAAACTGGAGTTGTTTTCATTAAAGTAATTCCGTAGAAATAAAAACGAACATAGATTTTTAATGTCTTTTCGCACAATTATACTAACTAGTAAGCTTTGCTAATTCCAAAAATCAAATAAAAAGGGGAATCACCGAGTTCGTTTTTCCGCTTGATGGCGGTAATTTTAAGCATTTTTGAGGCCGTGCGCCAGCAACTTTCGAAAATGGAAAATCGAAAAAGTGGCACTCACCATTTACATCAAGTCATTGTCAGCATTGAAATGTGGAAGTCATTCTATCTTTTACACATCCAACAAAAAGTAAAATCTCAAAATATTGCGAGAAAATTTAACTGTCGAAAAAAGTAGAGATATTTCGGCACAAGTACATACACTGATATTAGCTTGACTGAAACAGCTTTCTACGGTAAGTATTTGATAATATCTCGAAATGAAACATAGAGTTCTGTTAAAATTGAATATCTATAGGTTAGCTTACTCTTGTGGATTTGTTAAAATAAAAACAATAGGTCAAAATGTTCGTTTTTGCACTACAGCTCGCTAAAGTTAACATAGTGTTGCCATAATTTTGAGCATTTTACATGTCCAAAATGGCGTTAATTTCCATCTAAATGGCCGCCATCTTGACTGAAAACTTGAAATTACTTCGTATGCGCAAGCTCGCGCATGATAGAATCGTGCGCAGTAGAGCGTATGCACTGCTAAACTATGGAATAACCTTAAATGGATGCCCTAATAATTTACAAAATAGGTCACGTGATCAAGACATTAAGAGAGACGTAAGTTAGAAATCTGTTTCGGGTTATTGTGCCTCCCTCTAATAAAATGTTTGTATTGTATTGTAAAAAAGTAAGACCAAGTATTGCAGACGGATTCTTTTTAAGGTGAAAAACTTTAATCATTCTACATTGAAATGTTTTGTAACATAAAATAATACTAAGGAGCACGAGTACCCTGGTCACCAGGAGTTTTTGTTCGTTTTCTTTAGTGAGTCTGGCACTGCAAACGAACCTCGGAACGAGACAACAAACCCCTGGAACCCAGGGTAGACTATTATTGTTATCATAAAATTACTCAGTACAAAATTGAATTCAGAAGAAGCCAAGTGTACACTTAAAATAAATAAATTCTATTTTAACACTTAAAACCTTAGTTAACTAATATATCTCAATTTATATGCTTTAATGAATCAAAAGCCACAAATTGGACATTTAACAAATTCTAAGTTTTAAGTGTAAACAAAAGCATGTTTTGCGGAATACTTATCCAAAGCAGATAAGTGACAAAAACGTACAATCTGAGGCTTTTTGAGGCGTGGAAAGAAATTTTTTTTTTTCCGTGTTTGGCGCCATCAAAACTTCAAAACTTTTTAATAGAGATGATATTCTGCAGAAAAACCTTTTAAATTGTGGTTTAATACGATCGAAGGTCTAAAGTATGAAGAGGAGATTTTTTCCATGACGAGCAATAATGGCGAAAAGCGCCAAAAACTCTCAAATCCAAATTTTCGTTCTGCATCAACACTCAAATCCTTTTTCTACCGGTTAAAACTGACGTATCAAGATAAAATACCTGTTGAAAACGGATGTTTGAATTGTACAAAGACTTTTTCTTGAAGTTGTGTTGGGATAAAGCTTTTTCAACCTGAATATAAAGAAAACATATAGCAAATGCCAAAAGCAAAAGCCTAAATCCTCATTTTCGATCCAAATTTTCGCTTTGGATGAACACTTTAATTCAACTTTCATCGGCCAAAACTACTTAAAAACCACTTAAACTTTCTGACAGAAATGATTTTAGTTTTGTACAACAGCTACTCTTCAACTCAGGAGTTTTGGTCGTTCACTGCTCGAACTTGAAAAAATCCCCTCTTAAACGAAAACTACTTTTTATAGTACACAGTTCAGTGAACATGTTAGAATTTAACTACTAAGTGCACAATATAGATGTGAATCCTCTGAGGGATGTCCAGGACTGGCCTATGGTGTCCCCTGTCCACATGGGACAGTCCCCAAGTCTCCAGTGGGAGTTCCTAAGACATTCCCTAACTGTCCCCTGTCCCTGGACAACCCTCTAGGTCACTAGTGTCTCTCCCATCCCCAAGTCCCCTTGGGGATTGTCTGGGACATCCCCTAACTGTCCCCTGTCCCTGGTCAACCCTCTAGGTCACTAGTGTCTCTCCCGTCCCCAAGTCCCCTTGGGGATTGTCTGGGACATCCCCTAACTGTCCCCTGTCCCTGGTCAACCCTCTAGGCAAGTAGTGTCTCTCCCGTCCCCAAGTCCCCTTGGGGATTGTCTGGGACATCCCCCAACTGTCCCCTGTCCCTGGTCAACCCTCTAGGCAAGTAGTGTCTCTCCCGTCCCCAAGTCCCCTTGGGGATTGTCTGGGACATCCCCCAACTGTCCCCTGTCCCTGGTCAACCCTCTAGGCAAGTAGTATCTCTCCCGTCCCCAAGTCCCCTTGGGGATTGTCTGGGACATCCTCTAACTGTCCCCTGTCCCTGGTCAACCCTCTAGGCAAGTAGTGTCTCTCCCGTCCCCAAGTCCCCTTGGGGATTGTCTGAGACATCCCCTAACTGTCCCCTGTCACTGGTCAACCCTCTAGGTCACTAGTGTCTCTCCAGTCCCCAAGTCCCCTTGGGGATTGTCTGGGACATCCCCTAACTGTCCCCTGTCCCTGGTCAACCCTCTAGGCAAGTAGTGTCTCTCCCGTTCCCAAGTCCCCTTGGGGATTGTATGGGACATCCCCTAACTGTCCTCTGTCCCTGGTCAACCCTCTAGGCAAGTAGTGTCTCTCCTGTCCCCAAGTCCCCTTGGGGATTGTCTGGGACTTTCCTTAACTGTCCCCTGTCCCTGGTCAACCCTCTAGGCCACTAGCGTCTCTCCCGTCCCCAAGTCCCCTTGGGGATTGTCTGGGACATCCGCTAACTGTCCCCTGTCCCTGGTCAACCCTCTAGGCAAGTAGTGTCTCTCCCGTCCCCAAGGGGATTGTCTGAGACATCCCCTAACTGTCCCCTGTCCCTGGTCAACCCTCTAGGCAAGTAGTGTCTCTCCCGTCCCCAAGTCCCCTTGGGGATTGTCTGAGACATCCCCTGACTGTCCCCTGTCCCTGGTCAACCCTCTAGGTTGAATGTGCACAGGCACATGAGCAACCAAAGCCGCCACTCAGAGTTAGCAGCTTTGGCAGGATTATCAAACCAAATCCCAAGTACACTTGATTTTATTCAAGCATGAATGACTTACAAGATTTACAGATATCAGACTTATAGACACTTTTAATAATCAAACTCTTGTTCATGTTTTGTTGAAAGGGGAGATGTAATATATGACGTAATGTCACGTGGCTCCCGCATGTAGTGATTATGATAATTACTTAGGATCAGTTGTACGATAGACAGCTCAGATAATAAACAACAACCAGAGCACAGCTACTGACTTCTTTACTCATTCCTTATCTTGACCTATTACAGTCAGTTTTATTTATTAACACGAAGAAACATTATTTCATTCGTGTCAGGGGTCATTAAAGTCACAAACTTTCAAACGTATTTATACTGTTAATAATTGTGTTCAATTCTATTCCGTCTGCGAAAAGGAACAGAGTCGCTTTATAATATATTGTATATCAGATATTGATTGAGTGAACTTAAGCTGTTCCAAAGATTTATAAAGTTTTACAATAAAAGGTTTTGCTTCGTCATTAAAGCTGTTTGGATTGACCGCCTGGAGTGGCTTATTGTCCTTGTTTATTACTCTAGTACTTTTAATAGCTAACCAATCATAAATATGTTGTATTTGCAAAAGACTCCCTCAGAGTTACATGAATTACGTGTATACTGCTCGCAGCACTTCTCTTTTGAAAAAAAATTGCTAGGTTTAACTCCTGTTATGCAAGTATTCAGGCCGCTATGTTGGTATAAAAACGTGGAACACCAATAGACATGGTAGATATAAATTTCTTACCAAAATCTCGGAAATATTTCATTGTTGACCAGGGACAGGGGAGAGTTAGGGGATGTCCCAGACAATCCCCAAGGGGACTTGGGGACGGGAGAGACACTAGTGACCTAGAGGGTAGACCAGGGACAGGGGACAGTTAGAGGATATCCCAGACAATCCCCAAGGGGACTTGGGGACGGGAGAGACACTAGTGACCTAGAGGGTAGACCAGGGACAGGGGACAGTTAGAGGATGTCCCAGACAATCCCCAAGGGGACTTGGGAACGGGAGAGACACTACTTGCCTAGAGGGTTGACCAGGGACAGGGGACAGTTGGGGGATGTCCCAGACAATCCCCAAGGGGACTTGGGGACGGGAGAGACACTAGTGACCTAGAGGGTTGACCAGTGACAGGGGATAGTTAGAGGATGTCTCAGACAATCCCCAAGGGGACTTGGGGACGGGAGAGACACTAGTAGCCTAGAGGGTTGACCGAGGACAGGGACAGTTGGGGGATGTCCCAGACAATCCCCAAGGGGACTTGGGGACAGGAGAGACACTAGTGACCTAGAGGGTTGACCAGGGACAGGGGACAGTCAGGGGATGTCCCAGCAATCCCCGAGGGGACTTGGGGACGGGAGAGACACTAGTGACCTAGAGGGTAGACCAGGGACAGGGGACAGTTAGGGGATGTCCCAGACAATCCCCAAGGGGACTTGGGGACGGGAGAGACACTAGTAGCCTAGAGGGTTTACCGGGGACAGGGGACAGTTGGGGGATGTCCCAGACAATCCCCAAGGGGACTTGGGGACAGGAGAGACACTAGTGACCTAGAGGGTTGACCAGGGACAGGGGACAGTCAGGGGATGTCCCAGCAATCCCCGAGGGGACTTGGGGACGGGAGAGACACTAGTGACCTAGAGGGTAGACCAGGGACAGGGGACAGTTAGCGGATGTCCCAGACAATCCCCAAGAGGACTTGGGGTCAGGAGAGACACTTGTGACCTAGAGGGTTGACCAGGGACAGGGGACAGGGGATGTTCCAGACAATCCCCAAGGGGACTTGGGGACGGGAGAGATATTAGTAGCCTAGATGGTAGACTAGGGACAGGGGACAGTTAGGGGATGTCCTAGACAATCCCCAAGGGGAGAGAGAGGAGAAACTAGGGACAAGGGACAGTTAGGGGATGTCTATGTTAAGGAACTCCCACTGGAGACTTGGGGACTGTCCCATGTGGACAGGGGACACCATAGGCCAGTCCTGGACATGTGTGAATCCTCTAACTTATAAGGTACGTCAACTAGCTGTCGTCATGGTGACACATCTCTAAAACAAAGCAAGTTATAGTCAGCTATCGGCCTGCCAACAGCTCCCTAATTCGCTCTCGATGGCGACCACAAGTATTTCCCCAATACTGTAAGACTATAAAATAACCCGCTAACAGGAACCCTTGATATTACGGACACCAAAGTACCGTCCCGCAAGGGTTATCCCGCAATGTTCTATTTCTAAAATAAAGCTAGTTTTCTAATAGAAAGTCTTTCATTAGGTGGCGGTGAAGGACTGGAAAGGAGAGAGGAAAGGAGAAAATAAGAGCTAGCCTTCACAATAGGTTAATTGGGTTACATAAACTGAACTCAAGAAAAAGAAAGGATTACCTTTAGACATTAACATTTTGTTAGGAAGACTTACTTTCTAACTTTTCCTCTCCTCTCTCCTTCACCACAAAGTCTGCTAAAAATCTCCTGGAATAAGGTGTAAATATTAATATAACTGCTTAATTAAATTATTAATTGAAGACCAATTAAACTGGTCAAGATATCCTATCTACATACAATTCTACTCATTGGAAAAAATAGAATTAAAATAACCGGTGACACACAAAGTCTTGGTGCAACACATCTTTTTCAAATTAATAAAAAAGAATTTCCATTTTTTTATCCCACAAATCTATGCAGTACATGAAATGCTGTTGTACGTGTCCCTCCGCACTATGAGAGAATAGTGAGTTAGAATATTCTTTTCCCAACTCAGATTTACTTGCCTTTTCGTCCTACAAACATATACAGAGCCAGGGACACCACAACAGCGCTTGCACGTCAATTGCTTGCACATGCACAGTTGGCCTCTAGTGTTATAGAACAGACCACACACGCCGATAACTTCATGGCCTACTCTATCTGAATAGTGGTGTGGGTTCTTTAACGTCCCTCCAATGCAAGGCCTAGGTATGTGTAGTAGATTTTTGGAGAGACGGGGACTACTCGGTTTAACGTCCTTATTCGAAAAGACGTTAAGGCCATAAGAGAATAGTGATCGAGTTAGAATTATATTCTTTACTACTAAGATTTACTTGCCTTTCCTTTCTACTAAGGCAGGGACACCACAACGGCGCGAAACCAATTAACAGTGGGCCCTGTAATAGACCAGACCACATACACACAACGGCGACTTCATGGCCTACTCTATCCAAATTGTGGTGTGGGTTCTTTAACGTCCCTCCAGTGCAAGGGTATGCGTAGTAGTTTTTGGAGAGACGGGGCCTACAGTTTAACGTCCTTATCCGAGAAGACGTTAAGGTCTAACCGTTTGCAAATTTAATTACAAAGGACATACCCTCTCTTCGAGTATTGGTCCGAACCATGGAATCGAACCCCGAACATTTGCATTAAAGATTGGCACTCAACCCACTGAGCCAACCGGGCGGCGGTCAGAATATAGCGTCGTGGTGTTATGAAGAGTGCGTCAGATGTTTTGAGCCTCAAAATAACACAACAACAAACTAAACATTTGTCTACTCAACTTACACGGAAAAAAACTAATGAAAGATAATATTGTTCAATTGTGCAATTTTTATCCATACTTTTTATACCAATACAAAGCTACACGACTTGCTGCAATATCTTATTACGGCTGTAGCCGTAAACCGACATTACAAAATATACTAATACTGTTGCTGTAAAAACAGCAATAATAATAATAAAACTAAGATCTTTCTTATTATTAAAGTAATTCTACTGATGCATGCTGTATTTCATGGTCATTTATAAAGTAATTCACTGATCTACTGTTGTTAAAGTGGGACGACGATGAAATTAGCGCCCTTATTTATATTTGTTGACATCCTTATATAGCATTCATATTAACATGTCAAAGCGATTTTGTCGTACGATAAAAAGAACATCCTCAAAAGGAGCTATTTTCCTCTGCTTTTATCGGCCGCCATTATTCAAAGGAGCACTTGGATGAAAATGTATAACGAATGAAAATGACTTGAAACTCAGTCACACCGATAATTATGGCCCCAACTATCACCATGAAGCAACATTTTTCTTCTTATTTAGAGGAGACGGATAGAAATTCATCCATGCAGCATTCAAGCATGAAGCATACACGCTCTTGCCTGGGCTCCGCGATTTACGCTTGTTTATGGCTGTCCTTGATAAATAATCAGTTAAACAACTACAGATTTGGCATACAAAAACCAAGACCTAACCACACAGACGTTTTCTGGTCAAAAGTTCATTGCTACTTGGAGAAACTGGTCTTTCAACGGCTGGACTGGCTTTCATCTTTACCCAAAGAAGAAAAATGCATTTGCATAACAAATACTGCCAACCTTCATGCATCATTAGAATTATTGTCCTCCAACTCAACAAACTTTGCGATTCAAGAACTCAACTGGAATGTCATAATTACCAAGGGAAAACAATATTTACATCGCAAAGTAAAAAAATCTGCTCGGCCGTGCCTTTACTATTCTAATTCGAGTGCAGCACGCCAAATCTTATTATGCGGAGGAGATGTTGCGACAAACCCTGGTCCTTCAACCTCAAGCTTAGCAAAGCCTTCAAAGTGTCTTAAATGTGAAAAAACAGTTTGGAAAAACCAGTATAGTGTGGTATGTATTGTATGTTATGATCAGCTTTATGCAAAATGTGAAAATCTGGAAATGGAAGTAAAAATGTTGTTACAAGGAAAGGGACTCTACGTCACCAAAGACTGGACATGCTCTCGCTGTCTCTTGTCGGAGCTCCCCTTCAACTCAGTGAGATCCAAAGATATGATACACAAGCAACAAAGTGATGATCCTAGCCAAAATGACTCACTAACAACTGATGAACACCTGGATGCATTGATCAATCGACCAAATCATCTTAAACTAGTCCAACTCAACACCCAGAGCATGGTCTCTTCATTCGATGAGCTCCTCGTTACAATAAAGGAATACCCTTATGACGTCATAGCCATGAGCGAAACATAGTTAAAGAACAATCCACATTTGTTGGATTATGTGACCATCCCCGGATATTCAAGCATCTTCCGCAACCGTGACAACATCCGTGGCGGAGGTGTTGGGGTCTACCTGAGAGACTCGATCAACTTTAAAAGGCGGAATGACATTGAAAATATCGAACCGGACCTTGAGCACATCTGGTTGGAGATGCCTGGACGTAACCGTCACAGCAAATTGCTTCTTGGCGTAATGTATCGTTCCGAACGCTTACAAAATTACCAGACTTGGATAGACAAAGCCAAAAATTTATTCAGCCAACTAAACACGCTTTGGGATGGCCTTCTAATAGTAACTGGCGATTTCAATATCGACCTTCTGAAGCCCGAGTCACCTCAAGTGAAACAGTACACCGACATGCTAGAGTCTTTTAACTTACACCAGCACGTGCGGTATCCAACTCGAGTCACGCCAACGTCAAAGACCCTAATCGATCATATCATTAGCAACCGGTCGAACTGTGTAAGCTATTGCAACGTTTTACCATGTCCTACAATCAGTGATCGCGATGCACCGTACGCTTGCATTAATGTTAGAGTCAAAAGATTTCAATCACGTTTCAAGCTTATACGTAATGAGAAGAGGTTTGACGAAAAGGCTTTTATTGAAGACTTCTCATCGCTCCCGCTTAACCTAGTATATAGTACAGACGACATAGACGACAAGTTGGAGATCTTTAACACTTTGTTTAAAACCTGTCTGGACAACCATGCTCCTCTTCAAAGAATGAAAATCACACGCCCTCCTGCACCGTGGTTAAACGCCGAAGATACTCGCGAACTCCAAAATCAAAGAAATGAGCTTCGACATCTTGCTCACAAGACAAATCTTGAGTGTGTGTGGGAAAGGTTTCGCAAAGTGAGAAACGCCCTAAAAACCAAAATCAAGAAAGTTAAGCGGTCCTTTTATCAAAAAGCCTTGTCTTCAAGTAAACCCAAGGAATTATGGCAGACGATTCATCGAATTCTCCATCCAAGTTCTCAGCCGATTCAGGCAGATCCAAATAAATTAAACATGCACTTCAGCTCCACCTCACAACGCCTACTGGGATCCACGCCAACCAGTAAAGAAAACTTACAGACCCTAATCGACTCTCTTCCCGACAACTGCTCTTCCAGCTCTTTTACTTTGCGTCCTGTCACCCATGGAGAGGTATTGAAGCAGTTAACTGCAATGAGGAATGACTGTTCAACGGGACCTGATCAAATAGCTGTGAAATACCTGAAACTTGTTGCCGAGCAGATAGCTTCACCATTGACACACATCATCAATGGCTTTATCTCATATCAAATATTTCCTGATCCTTGGAAATGTGCGCGTGTTTCTCCGATACCGAAAACAGATGCTCCATCTAAGGCTGACGACTTTAGACCTATTGCCATCTTACCTGCGCTGTCCAAAGTGTACGAACGCCTTGTTCTTCATCAGCTGCTGGATTACATCAGTCAGCAGAAAGTACTGAACAACAACATCTCTGGTTATCGCAAAGGACATTCAACAACAACCGTTCTATTACGAATACGAGATGATATAGTTCGGGCTATGAAGAAAGGAGAAGTAACACTCATCGCTTTCGCTGACTTCTCCAAGGCGTTCGATACGGTGGACTTTTCAACCGTGTTGAAGAAGCTTCACTCAATTGGATTCTCGCGAAAATCTTTGAACTGGGTACTTAGCTATACCTAACAGGAAGAAAGCAGTTTGTGCAAGTGAATGATAGACAGTCAGATCTAGTGGACATCGAGTTTGGAGTGCCTCAGGGCTGAATATTGGGACCCGTCCTGTTTAACCTATATGTCAACGACCTCCAGGACGACGCGAATTGCACTTGTTTCCAGTATGCAGATGACACTACGTTCTACAGTCATAGTGCACCCAAAGATCTTAGGACCTGTACACACAAGATGGAAACAACATTCTCGGCACTTGAAAATTGGGCGATTGGGACTAATTTATTACTAAATGAAAAGAAGACCAAGCAAATGTTAGTGTCAACACAGCAGATGTCACGGACGCATGGTCTCGGAGAGTTTACACCATCTCTTAAAATAAAAGGTCAAACAGTAGAGAGAGTAAAGACATTCAAGCTCCTGGGTACTTGGTTTGACGAAAATCTCAGATGGTCAGATCACGTGAAGTATGTGCAATCATCGTGTTATGGTGTCTTGTCAACACTTCGGAAAATACGAAATCTGGCACCATTTCATATAAAGAAGCAACTAGCTGAAAGCCTGGTTCTTTTCAAGGCTACACTTCAATGATACAGTATGCTATCCACTTCCTGCATACTTACAGAAAAATATCCAGAAAGTACAAAACTCTGCAGCAAGCTTTGTCACCAATCACTTTGCTACAGAAAAAGATGTCATGAAGTTAGGATGGCTTCCAACTAAAGAGAGAACTCAATTTCATTTACTTCGATCTGCTCACCTAGCTAGCCATGTTTAACTCATCGTGGCCAGAATATCTTCCATTAGAGAGGCATGCACCAAAGAGACAGCTACGCTCAAGCACAGCCCCACAACTTACTATACCCTTAACGACAGGAACTTTTCAAGATTCAGCATCTAAATTATTTAATGAACTTCCTACACAGTTACGATTGTGTTCAGAATCAACAACATTTAACCGCAAGGTTAAAAATATTTTGTGGGAAAGGGCAAAACAGCGGTTGATTTCTAAATAGATTAAATTAGTAAATATATTACCGTATAGGGAAGAGCAGGTTTAAAATTACTATCATTAATTTTTGTTTAATATCTTCTAGGCTGAATTTCAGGGAAGAGTAGATTTATAATTTATAATTATTACTATTTAGTTTATTTTAAGGGGAGGGGGAACGATGTGTAATCGTTAATTAATCTGTAAATAGTTGAATACGTTTTTAATACTTTAGTTCTTTCTGGGAGGGGTAATTATCTATTGGGTCATATTAATTTAGATTGTTTTTATAGTTTTAGTTCCAGATGTATAGCTACTATGTAGAAAAGCTGGAATAAACCATTATTATGGCATCTTTATTTTGTTTTCAATTCAAATCTAATTACATGCAACAAAGCGGGAATGCACCTGTGCTTTGTTGTATTTTTTTCTTATATGCTAAACATCACTTTTTTTTTAATTTGCTATTTTGTGAACTCATAGAATTTTTTTGTAATTTCTGCGTTTTGGGAAAGGATCCATTTTTGTGATTTCTTAAGGAGATAGTCTGTTTCTTGGCTATTCGTTGTCACAGAGTTCATTTCTTTCTCTAATAGATGGTGATAACCTCCGAGAAAATCAAATACAACGTTCTTTTGGGTAACTGTACAGTCTCTGTAGATGTTCTTTA
Organism: Telmatactis stephensoni; assembly: GCA_029948255.1. Taxonomy (NCBI): domain Eukaryota; kingdom Metazoa; phylum Cnidaria; class Anthozoa; order Actiniaria; family Isophelliidae; genus Telmatactis; species Telmatactis stephensoni. The sequence goes on along the minus strand of JALIZF010001276.1, from coordinate 920 downwards.
TGCCTGCTCTTAGTTCTGTGTATTTTTCTTGCTTGTATCTTGTTCTTTCTTCGATGCTTCCAACGCTGCATATGGTTCCTTCTACCAAGATCCATGTTTTGTTTCCTTTGTCTAGTACAGCCATGTCGATTCTATTGGCTCCATTTTCAGGGGCTTTATCAAGGTGAAAGGGCAGGTCCCAAATTATCTTGGCTTTCTCGTTCTCTACGATTGATTCTGGAATACTTTGTTGATACCAAGGCTTGGAATGATCGCTTTCTTGGAAGTCGTATCTGTATAGGAGGTAATGGTAGATAGGTCTAAGCATCCTGTCGTGTCTGGCTTTGTACAAGGTCTGTGCAATTCTTGGGCAAGCACAGAGCACATGTGTTGTAGATTCAATAGCTGTATGACACATGCGACATTTGCTGTCAGTAACGTGCATTTGTAATTTGCTTTGCTGGTATGCCTTCGTTGGCAGGAGCTGTTGTCTTATGCTCTTATTCACACTATGTACTACGTCGGGTATGTTCTTCCATGTTTTGTGAACGTCATTGGCTCTTTTTGACATTTCCGGGTCGTTGAGTTGTTTAGTTGTCAGTGCTCCTAGCCACTGTTGGCTTTGAAATTCTTCGAGGTACTTCCTGTTAACACTCGAGCGTAATAGATCTTTTATTGCTTGTGGGCTTGCTGTCTTGAGCAGCAGTAAGGGTTTATCTCGATCGCGCCTTGTGATTTACAGGGCCTGCCTGTATAGATCTAGGGGTGTCCACATCGGGGATTCTCTGCATATTTCTAGGGTGTTTTTGGCCAAAGTGATTAAAAGACTGCTGCTGGAGAGTAAAAGAAATAAGTGTTATATAATGTGTTGCAATGCCCCTCAAGTAGATTACGAAAAGTATACAGTTTGCTCTAATTGCCTGCGACGTGAAATTAAGCCC